>RJWH01002077.1:10375-21887 GCA_004363575.1 Solenodon paradoxus | reverse complement strand
TATATAAATAAATGTAATTATTGTTTCTTATACGAAATATAGCTTTACACGTTTTAATCTTCTTAAGACACTTAATTGAAACAGTTCATTTCTAACCCTTTATAATAATTACTGCCCTTGTCCAATTAACATCAGAAGAATTTTATTGTCAGGAGAGTCAGAGAATCCTTTGATTAATTTTGCTATGAATAAAAAAATTCTTACGTGATTCATGGCAAAGTGAAAGGTAAAAAATTGACAAAAAAGTAGAAATAATTAGGAACACCATTGTTAAAAATGTCCAATTAATAAATTGCTATTTAGAATTAATTTCAATTAATTTCAATATTAATACGTTGATTTATCAAGCATAGTTTATTCATTCAATTAAGTGCTACTGCTATGACTAATGCATACTATATCTTTGCCCCTGGAAATAGTAGTCCTTTTAATATAAGAGAATAATGTGCTTTAAAAGGCATTTGCACTAGTTTTATAGATCAGATCTTACCTTCTGGAAACAAATAATGCTGTTTATCTTACCTAAAATTATATATGAAAGTCTAGACAAATTTAATAATATCCTGTATGAAATTTCTATTCCTGTCTTGCTTCTTTTGGGTGGTAATATCTACACATCATGTTTTCTTCAATTTTATCTGTGTGCATTTTGTTACTTTAGAATTTCTACCTCTTTTTTGGTTTGGGTTTTTTTTTCTGGTGAAGTATAGAATTTGTATTGTTAATCTGCTGACGTTCAATTACAGTGATCACACTTTAAACCTATATAATGTATTGATGTAATGATCCTTCAGTAAAATTTTAAAAATTTTAAAAAGAGAGGTTTCAGTTTATTTTTTCTTTTTTTTAACCCTCTTCTTGGGTTTAGAACCATGTCTTAGGCTTTACATGGCCTGCACTTTATGTGTCTGAACCACAGAGGTGTGTCCTTTTATTTATTTATTCATTTATTTTTTGTCATTACCCCATCTCTTGGCCTTGGACTTGGGTCTACAGCTTACACAGCCTGCACCTTAACTGCTTGAGCCACAAAGGGAAGTGAGATCACTGTTTCTTGATAGTATTTATGTAAGAAGTCTAATTTTGTCTTCTAATGTCATCAGGTTTAAACGTTTTCTCAACCTTATTTTCATTTCTATCCCATCTCTTTTGCCTAGCATGGTGTAATGAATATACAGTGACATATAAAAATAAGCACAGTTACATAAATGTGGACGATAATACAATCTGTGATATGCACTTTTATCAAAACATTTTCGGTATTTTATTTTGTATTTATCTATTTATTTTATTTCAACACTCTAGAAAAAAGTCCCTTTAAGTCAATGTCTACTACATGTTTCTCTCTAGAGACAATCACTGCTATGATTAATTTTTCTATGTATATTTTTGACCTTCAACTTTTTATGAATGGAATTCCTAATTACAAATCTATACATGTCCGACATTATTTACTACGTCTGGCATTTTAAGGATCAGTCATTTTTGAATTTATTAGTTTCCTGTTTTCAAATAATTGATGTTGCATTCTATAGATTTTCCTGTTGATCAAGATTTATTGTGTTCTAGGTTTTGACTATAGCATAGCATTCTTGTTTAAATATTTTAGTGCACATATGTTTCCACTTCTCTTAGACAAATACATAGAAATAAATTTGCTGGATCACATGTGTTAGGTCCCAGATAAACAATGATAAGTCACAGAAAAAAATGATAATTCTAGAATAATGTTAGGTAGCAGAAAAACATCTCTTCCTTGTGAACTCAATGGGTAAAAAAGTACCCAGTAGTAGGAAAACAACTATAGTTCAGAAGTTTCTCTCCACGGAATAGTGTTCACTGGAACAAAACAGACACTGCAAGTGACAAACGGCCTTGCCCCTGCGTGAACTCACCAAAACACACCCCTCCTAAAGAATATTTAAACCCTCAGCCTGTAAGTGGGATGGGCGCCAGTCTTTCTGGATGCCCATCCACAGTTTTATCCCGGGATAAACTCTGAGGTCCTGAGTCGCTCCCTTTGGTGTTCTTCTGTGTCGCTCCTTTGTCTTCTTCCCCTCCAAAACCCTAACAACATGAATTCAAGGTTCATATCTAGAAATAGGCCGATTTCCAAAGCAGTTGTGTAGTCTCACATGCCAACCAGCAAGCTATGAGACTTCCTGATGTTCCACTTTCTCAACAGTATAAATAAAAAGCTGCCAATCTTTCTCACTTTAGAATTCCAATTTTTGTCTTGAGATTTTTTCCTATTGTTTACTTTTTATTTGCTAACCCAATTTTCAGCTAATATTTTAATAAAGAATTCCTAATATGTTTCTAAATTTTCATTTAAAAATATGAATATATTTGACATATTGTCAAAGTTAAGTGTACAATGTTCATTTGATACATTTATATGTTGTAATAGAGTGTTACTTATCACCTTTATCACAAGATGAAATTGTCCTTCTTTTAGTGTCTGGATAAGTAAATTTTGGTCTCTTAGCCAGTTTGCTGTGTGTGTAGTACAATATTATTGTCTATATTAATTTTACTTGTATTAGATATAAGTATGTATTTGTATTATATTCATAGATATTGAATATTAGTTGACATAGAGCTATTAGCTAACCAGTAGTGATGCTCAAAACTATGCATATTGTTCTATTTCACTTTAAAATCTAACATCTAAAGAGAAGTGTGCATTCCGGGTAATATATAGATTTTATAATTGAATTGCCTTTGTTATCTAAAATATTGCATTAAATTAAATGAATTTACAGGCCAATCTAGGCAATGGTCACATAACTGTTTGTTTGTTTTTTTTCCTGATGATAACAGCTTACTTGAATTTAGTTCTAAGGACATTTGGTTTGTTTAGTTCTAAGGACATTTCCCCTGCTAAATCATTTAATCCTCCTCACAAATGCAGAAGGCAAGTAATATTGTTTTAATTTTCGGGTGATAATTTATAGTCAGTCATGCATAGAATCAATGTCATATTTATTATTAGTCTCATTTCCCTTTTTCTCTTTCTATAATCTCATAGATTTTTTCAGACTCCTTGTTTTTTCTTAGCTTCTTGATATAAAAAAAGATCCTATAGAAAATTTAATCTGAGGAGTAGGTGATGCCTTTGTAAAACCATCTCTTTTTTTCTGTACGCTAAGTTCGTCTTAATTTGTATGTTATTATTGAAGTATAGCATGTTGTATATAATTCTTTCAGTCTCATAATTGGTCATAGGAAATACGAAGGCTGATCTTTTAGTTTACCTTTACAGCTAACCTGGCTATTCCTTTATTCCAGGGAGCTGAAGACTATAGAACTATTGCATTCATAAACAGAATTAAAAGGAAAGTGGCACAGCATTTAATAAAAAGTCCATGAACAATCCTAGAATGGAGAATTTGTTGTGACCTTTTTTTTCCTTTTAGCATTTTTATGATAAAATGTCCTCTCAATTATTTTTTAAAATTTTTTCTATATACATTATATGGAATTGTATAACCCCTTACTAATACACTTGCTTTCCAGATTGGGTGATCATCATTTTTTCCAGCTAGGGAAAGGATGTGTGAAAAGAAGGGAACTGTCAGAAGAATAATATCTATAAAAATATTAATTTAAGTTGAAGTGATTTTATTAGTGAAAAGTTAGGCTAAAACGAGTCCGTGTATACTTTTGTTTATTATTTATACTTTTCCAGATACAGTGTAGATACATCTGATTCTTATAAATGTGTAATAGTTAAAAAAATTAAATTGTATAGCCATTTGACAGTATCAAATTTCTTTAAACTTTGGCCCTCTCACATAAAGAAATAAAGAAAATTTACTTTTTAAGTCCTATTTGGTCTGGTAATTTCTGATACCTTTAAGTAGAGGTGTGTGTGTGTGTGTGTGTGTGTGTTTCATGTGTGTTTGTTTATAATTATAGTGTTGGAAGTCATTTCTTCCTGGTTCTTATGAATAAAATACCTTTTGGTTGCTTGATTTGATTTGGAATATATTTACTAGTATATGTAAGTAATGAACAGCATTGAGAGTCTTGAAAGTTAGAGATAAAATCTTCTTCTTATGCAGTGCAGGTTTGCTTCTGTCCATTATAGAAAATTAGAATTTCCTAGGTTTAAGATTCTTTAGCGTTGCTACACACCCAATATGTGAGCAACATCTGTTTGGACTTCATCTCACTGTTAAGAATCTTGAAATGCAACTAACATAATGTATGCAAGTGTATCTTGCTGGGTCATGACTAATAAAGTCCTTCATTTCTGACCCAAGAGTCTCATATTTTCTACCAGTATCAATGAAAATGTGAAAGACTGACTTATAACATTACAAGTGAAGTAAAATCTTAGATCCTTCACAGTTTTTGACATATGATTAAAAAATGTGTCTACAAGTAGCTACTATACAATTATTAGAAAAAGATCCCAATACTTTGTTTTATTATTTATAAATATACTTACAAAGTCAAAAATGATTTAAATAAGATGAAGTAGAAAAATCAATATTAAGACCCATAATTTCTAAGACATTATGGATAATATTGTACTAAGTAATTTGATGGTAATTTGTAGAAAAGATGGAGGCAACTTAATAAATAACTTGAGGATAAACACAAGTAGGGCAAAAACTGTGTCAGTATGAAATTAGGGAATAGTTATGACTTCATGCCATGAAAAATGAGAAAAATTTCCAAAGGATAATGTCGATGGGTTCAATTTGGAGAAAATCACCACAAATTCAAATTTCCTTTTAGCACCAAGTATCTCAGTGCAGTGGAAAGGGAGTAAAGCACATCCTGGCAGAACATCACAGAGTTGTTTTGAGAGGAGAATGGGAAAACAGAACAATTGGGCCAGTCACTTGGAACCACATTTCCTAATCAGCAGCTTTTCAAATATGAAGATTTTTGCTAGAAGTGGCTCATCTTGCCAAGCAGAAAGCTTGCATAGGTTTTTTTTTTTCCTAAAATGACTTCCTACTTAAATATTTCTCTTCCAGTCTCATGAGATTGACAAAAGCTTTAACATGATTTATTAGCAAACTTTGTTTCCTTCTCAGCTTCTTAGCATATGATCCAAGTCTTTTCCAAATCAAAAATGCTTTTATAAATTAAGTGATGAATCTCTAGACTGAAATGTTTATAAAATCTAATCTTCCTTAGTAAACCATTCTCCCAGTTTTGTCCTCAAGTTTTGCAATCTTTTGTTCACATGGAAATATAAGCACAACTGAAAAAAACAAATCAATTATAAAAAGAAAAGCAAAGGTGGTAGTAAAGGGACATGAACTCTGGTGGAGGGTGTGGTGTGAAATATGGATTGAGAAACAATATCAGTATTGAAAAATAAATGTAACATTATGAAAAAGAGACATAAATATCAATGATTAAAATGTCATATAAAAATAAAATTCTGATTTGCTTATGTAGTCAATAAAGCTTTATGAAAGTATAAGGATTTAAATCTATATCAATAATGTCATTATCCCTTAAAGATGTCTAGTCCTTAAAGAACTGTAGTCCTAAAAGAAAACTCTGACATATTTTTCATCTGTAAAGTGAGAATAGACTCACTACCTAAAAAGATTATTGTTAAGGATTAAAGCAGACACTGTAACATGTAATAGTAAGATAGCATATAGTAGAAAATTTGAAAAATATATATCTACTTCACTTTATTTAATTAAGGAAAGCAAAGTATTTTGGATAAGGTATAAATAATACTTAATCAATTAGGAACACAATAAAATCATGTAATCACTAATTGGTACAATAACACTGGCCCTAATAGTAAAAGGAAATTCCCCTTCTCTTGTTCTCCACTTCCTTTTTGAAGATAAACTGAGTCTTGATTCATTAAAACTGTCAACATCCCTTAAGGGGAAAATAAACATGTTATGTGCACTAAACACAGGTAATATAGCTATCTTTAGAAAATAAGAAGTAGAATAGGATTCTAAAAAGGGGAAGAGATTGAAACAAATATTATGAAGAGAAAGAAAGACATCTCCAAATTAATTCAGACAACCTGTGACTTGCTGATGTCACAATTGAAGTGAGTTAGGTTCTACTTGCTCACCAGAGGACCTCAAAGAATGTGTGAATTAGAGAAATTCAGGGTATGGAATAATACTCAACTTTTCTCACTGATAGAAACTTTCTTACTTATCTCAGATTTCCCAGATTTTGTATCATGGACTCTGCTGAATACAAAAAGAAAAGCAATGAAAGCAAACAAGCATTTTCAGATATTAAAATCTATTTTAAACCCCTATTAATTAAAACAGTTAAGTATCTACACAGAATAAGCATATAGATAAATGAAGCAACATGAGGAATTCATAAATAGCTATAGCATATTTAATAATGTAATTCATAAAAATATTTAGTCCTCTGGAAACATTTTTTAAAGCATAAAAATACCAGAATTATTATGGCAGCATTTAAAACTACTCCTGTGATGAGAAAAAAAAGTGAGGAAAAATATTGAAAATAAAATTAGAAAGTTAATAAGGTTAATAATCCAACTGAAATTTTTTAAAAAATTGTGAGTGTGAAAGATAATCTATTATTTTTTAAAGGAAAGCTGCAGGCAGGAGTGAAGTGAGCAGGCAAGCAGGCAGGAAGAAGAGGAGAGAGAGGGTTTTCTTTTTTTTAAATTTTAACTGTTTTCTTGGTTGTTTTCCTCAGCCCTGGGACATGACCCTGGGTCCTTGGGATGTGCATGCACTACACTGAGCCAGAGGCAATAGAATGTTACTGCTACTCCACCAAGGCACACAGAGATCATTTATTTTATATAGGATCTAGCAGTCAGAATTATACAAAAACTCAGATACACACATAAAAAAAGCTAAAAACAAAGCAAGCCTTTAGATTAAAAATGTATCAAAAATAAATGTAATATTAAAGTGATAATCTGGAGAAAAAGTTGCAATGCCTCCTAATGACAAGGCTAATTCCTTCATCTTTGTTTTGTACAAAACAACAAGAAAAAAATAGTTAAAAGAAAAAATATTGATAGAAAGTACATAAAAAATTCAAAATTAAACAAAATAAAAATAAAGGTCTGAATATATATATATATACAAGTCTCCAGTGCTTGCCAAGTTTCTCTATGTGTCCTTGGATGTACTTTTAACATTCAGCCAGGTAGTTAGCAACTATACCTTAGTCTTTACTTACTTTTTGTGCAGAATTACAAGGTTATCATGTATTACAGTTGGAGGCCTTTCTAAGATCTTTACTAACATGGATACTGCCCAGAGCCTGCTTCCCCATTGTCCTATACATGTGTATGTTCTTCTAGATTCAAAGAAATGAATAAGAACTTTTCAAAGACAATCTAGACATATGATTTCCCAGTTTTTCTTTATTGCATTGTGGTTATTCTCTCTCTATCACCTCAGGAGTTCATAAAGTTAAACAATTGTCTTTGTATTCAGTACATCTCTCTACCAAGAAAAATACTTTTCACACTGGGTAAGCTTTGAGATATGTCAAATATAGACAGTTTTGCAATTTGGGTCTTACAAGAAAACACCATGAAAGTTAAATAGTATTGAATTATCTTGGAATGAGGGCTTGAAGAAGCTCCAACAATGTCTTGCTCCCCACATTGGCTTATTGTAGAAGACTGTCACAGTGAGCACAGCCTTCTTTCCACAACATTGTGGATCTGGTAAGAAAGTATGGGAGTATTGAAAGTTAAAGCACCAGAAAACTCAACTTCATACAGAAATTCAGCTTTTATTTTAAATAAATGCTCCTGGTTTTCTACAAATCTCTGGTGAATTCTGGAGTTATGTAATAATTGATGTGATGCTATTTGCCTATTTTATTAATACTTTATGAAGAAAATATCTTGTAAATTCTTACTCTTAATTTTGCTGACATATCTAAGGACCATTCTTGATAGTACTGAGAACATCATAACCATCAAAATAATATATTTCTCCACCTTTCTATTTTTTCATTTGTGATGAAAAACAAATATTGTTTGTAAATTGAAATGCAAAGTCAGTAAAGATATGAATGCAGAAATGCTTTATTTCCCCATTCTTCAGCCATAAATTCCAATACAGGCATACTAAAGAGAAAAAGCATAATTTGTGATAAAGCAAAAATTTGTTATAGCCATACACGGTGTGTATACCAAAGTCAGTAACCTAAGAATCAACATATACCACATGTGCCTCTCAGAATATTCACATTTTCTTGAAATTTTCACCAGTAAGCATCTCTAGGAGCCTTGGAGGAATAGAATAGCTCTGACCATACAAAGAAGCTATTAAACACATGTGATTGATTACCAGACAAAAACCTACCTATCAGCTCCTGCCCCTTGCACTTGAGACATGTGGTGAGTAAATACAAACCCCAGGGGGTCAAGGAAGCTTACAGAGACAGACTTTGAACATGCTCCCCAACTGGGGAGTTGCAAGCTAGAGGACATTTCAAAAACTGTGCCTAGTATTGCACAAGGACCTACGTGGAAGACTCCTGGTTGGGTTCCAGAGACTAGAAGTGAGGGAGAACAATCTCACCACCCCAGTTCTCACAGGAGCACATGGCGGTAGAAGGCAATTTCACTCCCTGTTCTAAGAGTCAGGAGGAGTAGAATAGCACTAACCACACAAAGGCACTATAAAACTTGCATGGGATTTCAAGACAAAGACCTACCTGCCACCTCCTGCCTCCTGTACTTGAGATCTGTGGTGACTGAATACCAACCATAGGGCATCAAGAAGGTTTATAGTAACAGATTTTGGACACACACTCTGAGGGGGGAGCTAGAAATGTTACTAGAGGACACTGAAAACTGTGAGTAGTAGAGCAACAGGAAACTGCCTGGGAGATTCCAGCATGTGTGGGAAAGACAAGATACTTCCAGTGAATTCCTGGACCCTGTGCTGGTGATCTATGGAATCTACACAATTCACTGGGTCTATTTATAAACTCACTCTGTGGATTGGAAAGCTTCTTATTAGTTTTAAGCAAGATAGAGTTGCCTCTCATCCCTACAGAGGTCAGTGGTCAGTTTTGCAATATAACAACAACAAAAAAATAAAATAAATTAAGAAAGGAAAGCAAGCTGCTGTGCTAAATAAAAACCAGTGAAGACAGCTACACCAAAACCAAAATCACCCCTAAAAAGTACAAATGACCCAAAGAGAGGAATATGCCAAAACCTTCCCAGAAAAGAGACTCGTGGCCATTGAATGGAACAAATCAACAGATAGAAAGTCTCAAAGGATAGTATTAAGAGTTGAATGAGATGCAGGAATCACACACAACAACCTAAAAGCATTTAGAAGTTCTCAAAAATCAAAGAGAAAATGTCACCAAGGAGATTGAGGCCATAAAAAAAAGTCCTAGCAAAAATACTAGAGATAATAGACACAGTCACAGATTTCAAGATAAATGTGGAAATCTCCATAAACAGAACCATGCAGAGGACCTGACCTCAGAAATTGAAGAAAATCTCAGAGAGGCAAACTTTACAGAAGAGGGAAAAAAATACTGAGAAAAAAATGAAATCTTATGAGAAACATCATACACAATGAGACAAACATAAGAACCAAAGGTATCCCAGAGAAAAGAGAGAAAAAATTTACTCCTTTAAATTCACTCAAAGTAATAGCAGAGAACTTCCCACTTCTGTCAGAAAAGCAACCATTAAGATCTAAGAAGTCCAAAATTTCTAAATATGAAAAAGACCTGCTTCTAGTCATGCTATAGTAAAACTAGCAGAAATAAACAACAAAGAGAAACCATTGAAGTTTGAGAGAGAAAAGAGAAACATAACCTCTAACACTGATCAGGCTATCATCAGACTTCTCAAAAGAAACACTATAAGTTAGGAGAAAATGGAATGACATAATTTGCAATACTGAAAGACAACATTATCAGCTAAGAGTACTCTAACCTGAAAAACTATCATTCCCATTCAATGGAGAAATAAAATCTTCCAATGATAAACAAAAGTTAATAGAGCTTTCCACCACTAAGTTGGCTATTCTCCTGAAAAGGGTCCTGCAATAGGACAAAACAAAGCAAAGATCCACCAACTCCAAAGAATGATAATAAACAAGAAAGAAAAGACAGAAGCAAAGACAGGATCAACAAGAGAGAATAAAAATCTCCAATGGAATATGAATGAACATATAAATATCATCTGGAAATAATTCCTAAGACTATCAAAAAGTTGGAAAGACAGCAATAATTCAGAATACCATTACAAACCCTAACTCTGAAGAGATATGTAACTGGGAAGTAGATGAAGCTGAAAGAACTGACACTGAAAATCATAGAGACAAAAAAAAAAAGCAAATAAAAATAAACAGGAAATAAACAGATACATGTAACCAATAGAAAACAAAGGCTCAAATGACAAATGAATTCCAATATATCAATTATTACCCTAAATGCACATGGACTGGTTGCAGCAATCCAAAGATATAGTGGGGCTGCATGGAAAAAAAATAGTCATCAATCAAACTTGTAAGAAACTCATATCACAACCAAAGACACAGGTTTAAGGTAAAAATTATGAAAATATGTATCAAAGCAACAGTGATGAAAGGAAAACAGGAACTGTAATACTAATTTAGAGGAGTTAAACTTCCACGTGAAAAAGATATGTCAAGGTAAGGAAGGGCACTACATTATGGTAAAGTGTGTAATTCATCAAGTAGAATTAATTATAATTAACATATATACAACCAATGTGGGACCATCTAAGCATATAAAACAACACTAACAGTTAAAAGCAGACATTGACAGTAACACAATAGCACTAGGGGACTTCAAATAATTCACTAACATCAATAGATAGATAATCCAGATAGAAAATCAACAAAAAAACAGAAGTACTGCAAATGAAACAATGGAGCACATGAATTTAAAAGAGATATACCGGGCATTCTACCCCAACAAAAAGGAATGTATTTTCTTCTCAAGTTTATGTGGTATATTATCTAAGATAAATCATATCTTGGGACACAAAACAAATCTCAGCACACTTAGAAAGACTGAAATTACAGAAAACATCTTCTCTGACCACAAAGGGATGAAACTAGAAATGAACCATAAGAACAAAACTGCAAGAACCACAAAGATGTGGAGATTGAACAGGTTTCTGAACAACTCATGAATCATCAGTGAAATTAAAAATGAAATTAAGTAGCAAATGAATGGGAAGACTAGCTATCAGAACATGTTGGTTATAGCAAAAGCAGTTCTGAGAGAAAAATTAATAGCCATGCACTTACACATCAAAGACCAGGAGAGAGACACAAATCTTTAACCTTACACCTGAGGAAACTAGAAGACAAAGAACAATCAAAGCCAACAGTCAGCAGAAGGAAGGACATAAAAATAAACAAAAACAAAAAAAACCCCAAAACAACAATAACAACAAAAAAAAAAGAGGTAAATGAAATGGAAAACAAAAGAGCCACCCAAAAGGTAAATGAAACCAAGAACTGCTTCTTTGAGAAGTAAACAAAAGTGATAG
>RJWH01002077.1:0-10275 GCA_004363575.1 Solenodon paradoxus | reverse complement strand
TATATTGGACAGCAGAGAAATACAAAGGACCATGAGACACTATTACAAGCAATTACATGCCAACAAATTCATCAGTCTTGAAGAAATTAATAGTTTCCTATAAACCTGTAACATCCAAAAACTGAACAGAAAGATATAGATATCTAGAACAGACCAATCATAAGCAAAATTATTGACACAGTAATCAAAAATCTTCCAAAATACAGGAACTCAGGTCCAGAAGACTTCAACAGTGAATTTTACCATTCAAAGACATAATACCCATTCTCCTTAAACTTTTCCACAAGATTGAAGGGAGGAAAAACTACCAGCTGCATTTTATTGAGACAATATTATTGTGATCACCCAAACCAGAAAACGATAGCATTAAAAAGAAAACTCTTCATCAATACCACTGAAGAATATAGATGCAAAAGTCCTCACCAATTCCTGACAAATTAAATTCAACAGCACATTAAAAAAAAGTGATATTCATTCCAGGAATGCAATGATGGTTCAACATAGTCAAATCAATCATGTAATATATTACATCAACAACAACAACAACAAAAAAAAACATACAATTAAATTAATATACACAGAAGAGGCATTTGACAAGGTTTAACACACATTCATGCTTAAAACCCTCAACAAAATAGAGAAGAAAAATAACTCAACATAATAAAAGCATTATAAAACAAACCCCCACTAACTTAATACTCAATGGCAAAAAACTGAAAAAGTTTTCCTTAAAATCTGGAATGAGATAAGGCTGCCTACTCTCCCCACCACTATTATGCATAGTCCTGGAAGTCTTGGCCAGAGCAATAGGTCTACAAAAGTACATTAAATGAATTCACATTGGAAAAGAAAAACAAAACTATCATTGTTTTCAGATGTACTGATACGATACCTGGAAAATTCTAAAGACTTCACAAAATACTATTAGAAACAATAAATGAGTACAGCGATGTGTCAGAATATAAAATCAATATTCAAAACTCAGTAATATTCTTATACACAAATAATGAAGCAGAGAAAAAAAATATTAAGGAAAAAAATCTTAATAGCACCAAAAAGAACAAGCATCTGGAAATAAATCCAACAAAGGAGATGAAAAACCAGTGGAAACTATAAAATCTTGACAAAAGAAATATAAGACACACACACACACAAAAGGGAAAGAATATTCCATGCTCATGGATTGGAAGAATTAAACTTATTATTAAAATGGTAATCCTGCCTAAAGCAATATACATATTTAAGGCAATTCCTGAGATTTGTTTTTAAGAAAGTTGAGCAAAAATATTTAAGTTTATTTGGTATCACAAAAGACCTTGGACAGCCAAAGCTAACCAGAGAAGATAAAAGAGCACTGGAGTAATCACACTTATCTTCAAACTATAATGCAAAGCGATTTTCATTAAAACATCATGGTACTGGAATAAAAATAGACACACGATCATGGAATAAAATTGAGAGCTTAGAAGTAAAAGCACCTATATGGACAGTAAATTTTCGACAAAGGAGCCAAAAACATGAAATGGAAATTCTTTTCAATAAATGGTGTTTGGAAAACTGGACAGACATCTGCAAAAAAATGAAACTAGATTATTCATTAATACCATTCACAAAAGTTGACTCAAAATGATTTAAAGACCTGGACATAAGGTTCAAAACCATAAAATACTTGGAAAAAAATGTGGAATAAATGCTCCAGCACCTCAACCTCAAAGAAGTCCTTGGGAAAAGAACAGCAATGGTAAAATTAACCAAAGAAAAACTAAATAATTGGGATTATATCAAACTAAAAAGGTTCTGCCTAGCAAAACTGCCATTAAAGCAAAAAGGCAACTCACTGATTTTGAGAAAATATTCATAAAATATACATCAGACAGAGTAGTTTTCAAAATATACTAAGAGCTCACATAGCTCAACAAAAAATAAGTAAATGACCCACTCAAGAAATGGGCAAGAGTATTAACTCTTATCAAAAGTAGGTACACAGATGGCCTACAGACACATAAAAGAATGTTCTATGTCACTCATCATCAGACAAATGCAAACAAAAACTTCAATTAAATGCCACTTCACACCAATAAAAATGGACTAGATCCAAAATCAAGCAATAAGAAATATTTGAGGGAGCACAGAGTAAAAGGAATCCTCCTTCACTGATGGTGGTTATGTAAATTAGTACAACATACTGGAAAACAGTATGGAAATTACTCAAAATAAATGGAACTACCATTTGATCCAGCAATCCTACTCCTATGCACATACCCAGACAGAACAAAATCCATAATCAGGAAAAAATGTTTTCAACCTTATGTCCATAACAGCATAGTTTAAAATAGTCAAGGCAAGGAAACAGTCTAAATGGTCAACAGATGACTAGATCAAGAAGTTGTATATATATACTAAATGTAATTCTATGTACCCTACTTAAAATAAAAGGAAATTGTACCCTTTGTAGAATTCTAGATGTAGATAAACAGGAAGGGAGGAGGCAATCATGTTAAATGAAATAAGTCAGAAGGAAGAAAGAAATACAGAATGGTTTCACTTATATGTGGAATTTAGTGAAATCAAACAAACAGCTAAATCCCAACAAAAACTTAATAGATATATGATGATGGCTTTCATATAGGACAGGAGTGGGGAGGGAGGGGAATAGGGAACATAGTGGTGGCAGCAGACACCAGAACTAAGATGGTGGTTGTGGCTTGTAATACCCATGGACTGAAAAATGACTTCAGCATTTTTAAAATGAGTATGGCTTTAGGAATAATAATAAATAATAAATAATAAATAATAAACAATAAACAATAAAATAAATCATAAAAGATATTGTTTTAAAAATAAAACTATAAAATAAAAAAAAGTTCAGTGATTCTTTGATTAGGAGGATGAAACTAGAGTTGTGGGTCAGTTTCCATAGCTACAGATAAACCCAATTCAAGCTGCACAGTATTAGAGAATTTGGAATTGCATGGGAATCTATTCTTACTTAGCATGTCTAACATCTCTGCCTAGTCTTTTTCTCTATATAAAAATTGTGGACAATTAGTGAATTTATTGCTCTGAGTTAAATAGACTTGCAAAATCATAAAAACTGAGGGGAAGATATACCTTCGAAGTAATCATAAACTTGGTGAGTATGCATTTGAGATAAAGTTCCAAAGCAGATACAGTGAACCATTAGAGACTATTCCCTCTTCCTTCCTTACAAATACTCTTTGATTAAGTATATGGAATCAATACAAGGGTGCTAATCATAACAAGTATCTTTTGCCCTGGGAGAAATAGGCAGAATGAGAAGAACCAGGCAAGAACTTTGATAAAATAATTGAAACATAATAAGACTAAAAGAAAAAGCTGTAGATGATTGTATAAATATTTCAGATTATGTATTTATCTATAAAATTCTTAAGGACTAGTCTCAAATATTTAAAGAGTAAATATAATAAAATAGTATAATTCATGAAACAAAAAGGATGCAAATATTTTTAGTAGTGTGATATTAAATTTACCATGAGCATGTTAGTGGGCCCTTGGGTATAAGTCCTAAAATTAAGATTAAGCATTAACAGCTACGTTGACATCTTTGAAACTCACAGGATCCAAAGACTTAGTCATGTCACCCACATTAAGCAAATACCACCTATCCATATGGAAACGTTCTACACTCAGATAGTTCCCTTATCAGTCAGGTCAGCTATACAATGAAGATTTCTCAACCTAAAAGGCTTTATACCCTCACCAGCTCAAGAAAGTATTCAAACAAATTTCTTGGTTATATGGAGACAGCCTCCTTAAAAACCTGCTTAAGTAGTATTCCTAAGTGTGACCCCTGTGTGGCCCTATATAGGTCTTGGTCCTTCCCCAAGATGAAGAGTAAATTGCTGTTACCTTCATTCATACATTGTCAGATGTGTATTCAATCAACCATTTTATTTAAAGTACGAATCCCTTCCTTAACCATCAGTGAAGAAGTGATAAAAATAATCTGGTGTCCAGAGACATTTATTTTGTTAACTATTCCAGTGTCTTAGGTGCTTAATATCATTTTATTTTTCTTGACATTTACAAATTCTTCCCTATTATCACTTGTAATCAAAGCTCTCTTTTGACTAGAGAATGGAAGAGATATGAGCACAGTTTGAACAAACTCCCATCCTCACATCTACTTGTATAATACCTGCATATTCTACCTGTGTCCCTATTACTGTGGATATATGGAAAGAACATATATAAGTCTTGCATGCTAGAATCCATCTTCTTGTCTGTCAAGGGCGCTATACCTTCCATGATTCCCTTCATCTCATGCATTTTCAAATTTTATCTTTTGATATATTTCAATACAAAATCAAATATGTCATAATTTCCACCATGTAAAAATTAACTACTCTATAGCTTAATGTATTATATACAGGTTCTGATTTATAATAATGTACACCTTAAAACTATGATATAATGCAATTTTCCTCATTTAAAATTAATTAAAAATAATGTAGAGCTAAAGGAGAAGATGGAGACCTGGTAGGAAAATGATTCAGATCCCCCCTCCACCATAGAACAAAGAGAAAAACACCTGTTTTCCAGAGAGAAACACCAAGGAATGACCAGTACTGCAGGTCGTACTCCAAAAACAGAGGGCTATCTTGATGACAAACAGTGGGTGAGGGTGTCCAGTACAATATGCAGGTAAACTACAAATTTGGGACTCAGCATAGAAGTCCCAGAGGTAGGGTGGAGCTGAGAGAGAATGATAAAAGGCTGTACACACATTGCAGATAAAGGGAGACTAGTGGGCCTGGAATGTGGAGGCAGGGAAGACTGACTTGGTACAGCAATGTAAGAAAGCCAGTGCCTCGGGGGCAAAGTCTGCTTGGTGAAAATGCATTGGGCGTGACCATACCAGAAGGTGGCCAGGAAGATTCCCATCTCCTACCCCTCCCACCACTATTTCATAAGGAGCTTCAGGGCCCACTCACCCACTAGATATCCCATTCAGCAGATTAAAGGAAGAAGGTAGTCTCCTTGATGGAATTAATCCTCAATACTAACCACCAGTGCTACCAAATATCAGTCTGACTACTAATTCTGGGCTAGGAATAAGGTGATCACACTACACACCATCACTGCAGGGAAACCAAACACTCAGAAATATAAAAAGAATGCCAAGCAGAGCAAAGACACAGAGAAATATACATGAAATGATTAATCCAATAAAAAAAAATCCAGGCAGAAATCTGAATACAACACATGTATGCAAATTACCCCTAGGTGAATTTAGGGTAACTGTGATTAGCATACTCATGAGAATCCAGAAAACAATAGAGGAACTAAAAGTCCATCTAAAAAGAAAGAGACAGAATAAGAATGCAATCAAATAAGAATGAAATAGCTAAATTAAACAACTCAATATAGGGACTCAGTAATGGGACGGATGAAACTTCCAATAGAATCAGCAATCTGGACGATAGGGCAGAGGAATCAAGCAAACAAATGAGCAAAGATATACAAAAAGCAAAGAAACAAAGACAGCATATGAGACCTTTGGATAACATCAGAAGGAGCAATATTCATGTGAGAGCCGAACCACGCCATGACACGCTCCAGAAGAGCTAGATAACGCTGGAATGTGACATGCTGACCCTTACTGAACTCTTGGCATGCCTATGTAACAAAACCCTATAAAAGCCTGTTAAAAAATAAACCCGGGGTCCTTGACCAAATCCACTGCGTTGGATGAAGCTCGGACCCTAGCATGCTGGAAATAAAGTCCCTTATGCTTTTACATTGTTGACTGGTGTGTGTGTGTGCGTTTCTGGGAAGATGAACACTGACCCTAACATTACATCATAGAGATCCCAGAGAGAGAAAAAAAAAGGTTCAGAAATGATATTTGAAGAAATAATAGATGAGAACTTCCCCAATCTGATAAATGAAGTAAGCCTCCAGACCCAGGAAGCTCAAAGAGTTCCTAATAAAATAAACCCAAACAGAAATATATCTAGACATAGTCATCGTAATGTCAAAAAAACAAGATAAAGAATCTTGAAAGAAGTCAAAGAAAATTGTGTTACATACAGAGGAGCCACCATAAGATTGTCATTGGATTTCTCAACTGAAACTCTACAGACCAGGAGGGAATGGCATGTTATATTCAAAGTGCTGAAAGAAAAGGATTTTCAGCCTAGTATACTACACCCAGTGAAATTGAAATTCGGAACTGAAGGAATGATAAAAAATCTTTTCTGATAAGCAAAACTTAAAGGAATTTATCATCACACAATCAGCTTTGTAAAAAAAAATTTTAAAGGATGCTCTGTAAAGTGTAAATAAACCCCACATAAAAATAGTAAGACAGCAAATATAAAAGTGGGGAAAAAGAGAAGATAACCAAATGTGGATAGTTAGGATGAGTGGAAGACTATTATGCTTTCAAGTAAAAATAGGAAGTAAACAAGGAACTGTTAATGCTTACTTCCAGGTAAACTCAAAACACATCCCCAGGGGAAAAGCAAAGAAGGAAACAAGATGGGGAACTGATGGGATCAATAAAGAGAAAGCTTAGTTTAGATATGTAAAGCCAAAGCAGGGTAAAACAATTACCCAGGAAACTGGAAAAACAGAGGCCTGACCTTGGCCAGGAAGTTTTAGTTCCCTGCTGAGGCTCAGGAAGAAGCCTAGAAGCTAGATAGTTATCTTAAACCTTCTAAGTGTAAAATGACTTTGTAAACATTGTTAGAATGGCCTATTTACTTCTTGCATTTTTTCTGTGAATGACTTCCTTGTGTAAAGACAATAATATATGAGGAGTCAGTGACTCATGGTAGCTATTTGGGGTGAGAGATTCCCGATAGTTTAACCCCTGACCCCGCTTTCTTTCTATTTGGTCTGTTTCTTTCTTTCTTTCTTTCTATTTCTCAATCCTTTGCAGCCCCTGCCTTCAGCCCTGACCTTAGGAGTAAAGCATAACAGAGGATGAATCAAAACATAACTAGACCTAAGAGGAGAAAGAGAATAAATAAGGCATTGTCTGGAGAAATATATAGAAGACAAATTATAAAATGACACTAAGCAACTATATATCAATAATTGCCCTAACCATTAGTGGACTGAACTCACCAGTCCAAAGATTGAGAGTGGCTGAATGGAATAAAAAGCATAATCCAACCTTTGACTGCATTTAAGAAACACCTTTCAAAAGACAAAGACTCAAAGTCAATGGCCGTTAGACAATACTACAATCAACTGCCAACCAAAAAGAGTAGGAACAGCTATACTTATATTGGATAAAACTGGCTTCCATATAAAAAAACTAAACAAAAGATAGAGATGGACATTTTACAGTGATTAAAGGGTCAATCCAGCAAGAAGATATAACGCTTATTATCACATATGCTCCAAATGAAAGAGCATCAAAAAATATTAAGTACTGTATCTGATAAGAGACATTGTCAAAAACACAATAATAATGGGAGACTTCTGTTAGGCTGGCCCAGAAGGACAAAATGGCGGCCATACCCGGGAAAAAGGAAGCTGACGAAACCACACATGGAATCACAGGACCAATCCCCAATCGCGACGTATGAAGCCTGCAAAATTCTTTTGCTTAAAGAGCGCGCTTCCCTTTGTTTCGGCGCGACTTCCCTGGCCCTCGTTCTGTGGACCGGAGAACCTCGCCCGGGTGCGCAAACCCTGATAAAGCCCTGGCTATTCGACTTTTTGTCTAATTGACTTTCTTTCCTCGTGGAGCTCAGAAAAAACCTTTCAACTTCAACACCCCACTTACAACAATGATATACCAGTCAGAAAATTAACAGGGAAATAACAGCTTTGTGAATATCTAGAACAGATGGGTCTAATAGACATATACTGAGTACTTTATCAATGGCTGCATATTTACTTTATTCTCAAGTGTGTATAGAACATTCTCAAGGATAGATCATCTACTGGGACACAAAAACATCTCTCAAAAGATTTACAAAGATTGAAATCATACCAAGCATCTTATCGGATTGCAACAGCTTAAAACTAGAAATCGACCACAAAAAGAAAGCTGGATGACTCCAAAGTAATTGAGAACTAAAAAATATTCTCCAGACTGACTCTTGAAAAAAAGAGGAAATCAAAGAGGAACTTAAAAAATACTCAGAGACAAATTAGAATGAAGACACAAGCTACCAGAATCTACAGGATGCAGCAAAAGCAGTAATAAAAGGAAGGTGCATTGAAATCCAGGACCACTTCAAGGAACAAGATAAATTGCAAATAAACAACTTAGCTCTATATTTGAAACAACTAGAGAATGAAGAACAATAAACACCAAAAATCAGCAGGAGGATAAAAAATTAAAATTTGAGCAGAAATAAATGAAATAGAAAACAAAGACAATACAGATGGTCAAAGTAAACAAAGTTGATTCATTGAAAAAATAAGCCAAATTAGCAAATATTGGCTAGACTCACAAAGAAGAAAAAGAGAAAACTCTCATAACTAGAATCAGAAATGAAAGGAGACAAGTTGCAATAATTACCACAGAAATTCAAAACATCATAAGAAACTTTAGTGAACAGCTCTGTGTCAACAAAATGGACAGCCTTGAAGACATGGACTTTTTTTTTTTTTAAATATAGTCTGCTAAGACTAAACCTGGAAGATCTGGAAAATTTGAAAAGCACAATCACAAGCAAAGAAATTGTAGAAGTAATAAGAAGTCTCCCCCAAAGTAAAAGCCTAGGACCAGATAGCTTCTAATGAGTTCAATCAAACATTAAGAGAAGAATCTCAAGCTCTTTTAAAATGTTGATGAGAAGGGAATCCTCCCTAATATTTCTAAGGAGACTAACATTACACTGATACCAAAAACTGATAGATATGTCTCCAAGAATGAAAATTATAGACCAATATCTCTAATGAGCATACATGCACATATTCCAACAAAATATTAGCAAACCAAATCCAGCAATGTGTTAAACATAGCATCCATCATAACCAAGTGATATTTATTCCAGGGATGCAACATACATAAATTATATTAATGTCATACACCATATCAACAAGAGCAAAGAGAAAAGCCAAATAATCATATCAACAGATTCTGAGAAAGTTTTCGAAAAGGTCCAACACCCACTTATAGCTAAAAGAAAGCCTCCATAAAATGAAAATAGAAGGTATATATGTCAACATAATAAAAGCCATTAATGAAAAATCCACAGGCAACAACATAGTCAATGGCAATTCTTCATAGGTCAGGAACAAGGCAAGACCATCCATTTTCACCACTGCTATTTAAAATTGTTCTAGAGGTCTTAGCCAGAGCAATTAGGGAAGACAAGGAAATAAAAGGAATCCAAATAGGAAAGGAGGAAGCAAACCTATCATTAGTTGGAAATAATATGATTATATATATTTAAAACCCTAAAACTGGCAAAAACTTCAAGATCATCAACAAATACAATAAAGTGGCAGGCTATAATATCAATGCACAAAAATCTGTTGCATTTTTATACATAAACAACATGCTAGAAGAATATGAAACCACAAAAATGAGACCATTTAAAATAGAAGTAAAAAGAATAAAATACCTTTGCATAAACCTAACAAAGAAGACAAAAGATCTGTGCAATAAGTCATAAATCCTTAAAAGAAGTAGAGTAGGACACAAAGAAATGGAAAGAAATATCTTGTTTATGGCTGTGAAGAATCAACATCATTAAAATGATCATCTTAACCAAATCAATATATGGTTCTAATGCAATTCCCATTAAAATCCCACGGGCTTATTTCCAGTAAATAGAACGAAAGATCTTAAAAACCGTATGGAACAACAAAGGACCCAGAATAGTCAAAGCAATTATTTGAAAAAAGAACAGATCTGGAAGGTTTATATTCCCAGACAATGAGCTATATGCAAAGCAGTAGTGATCAAAATGGTATGGTACTGGAATAATAACAGAGGCACAGATTAGTGGAATAGAACTGAATCACCAAAAACTGACCCACTCAAACACAGTCAGGTAACCTATGAAAAAGGAGCCAAAAGCATACAATGGAGAAAGGAAAATCTCTGCAATAAATGGTTTTAGGTGTTGGGGGCTTGGGCCAGGCCACAAAGCCAGGCTGATGCAATCCAACAGAAAATTACACTCAGAGGTACCTCAGCCACTGCCCTGTTTGCCTAACGGTCGCCTCCCTATTTTCATAAACAAAGCATAAACATTAGTAACCAAGAATATTAGCAACCAATCAGTTAATAACCAGTCAGAGCCTTGATCACGCGCA
>RJWH01002076.1:0-271332 GCA_004363575.1 Solenodon paradoxus | reverse complement strand
GCATTTTATGCCTTTCATCGAAAATACATTTTAATAACCAAGCATTAGAAAATAGAATCTGCCTCTCAATTTGAGTGCTGTGTAGATAAAAAATGATTAATGCATTTTCATTTCACAGAATAAGCTCAGAGTAGGAATTTAAAATACTTTGCTAGATCTTTATGCAAAAACATTCTCTGATTTGAATTCATTCTCTTTCTGTGTTTTTTGAACTAGGTTACATGATTTGTCATAAACAATAGGGAAATAGAACATTCCTAGGCTATTTTGAGATAGAACTGAAATGGTATGCATATATTATTCTTATTAGATACAGGAAGCTGAGTGGCATGCCTTCCATCAGTGCAGATAACAGAACATCTGCAAAATAAAATCTGCCAAATAAAGTGTATATGCAGCATGAAATATTTGTAATCCTTTTTGTTTAATACCTTTAGGAAGGTCATGTTCGGCTCTATCCAACGTGACGTCCAGGATGAGCCCCTGTGGGGAATACCAGAAAATGTCTAATTTCAAATGTTCATCTCATAAACATGAGGATCTGAAGCCAAGGTCTGATAACTGTTTTGTCACATATTAACATTTTTTAATAATTGAGTATCAACATTGGCAATCTTCTAAGAAATTAGTTAATATTCTAGTTTGTACAATGTGGTAAAATATTGAATAAATTAAAAATATGGAATAAAATAAATATGGAGGGTTTACCTTGTGTAACATATGTGCAGGACATAAGAGTCAAGGAGAGAAAGTTACTGCAGAATTTGAAGTTCTATAGGAGAAGTGCAAATAAGGTGCTGGGGGAGGCAAAAGGCACAGTTGTACTGGTGAATCGGGAGGGGACTTACTTAGTAGACAGTAAGAGAAACTTTGAAAGAGGGATAGGAATTTAATAAATCTGAAAAGTAATGTCAGCTGCTGGAAAGAGCATGAGCGTAGTCGTAAACTATGATGCTTGGATTTTGTTGGAGTAATGTATTGTCTAATTCCATTGGCTGTTTTAGTTAGGATTCTTTTGATTGCAAATGTTGGAAGAAATACTCAAATGAGTGGGGCAATAGAAATAATTTATTAGTTTACTTTTCTGAAAGTTTGTTTAGGTTTCATCTAGCAATTCAACTCAGTGACATCAACATTCAACCTCTCTCCATTTCTTGACTTTGCTTTCAAATTGACGGGATCCTTCATCCATCTTTCAGCCCTGCATTTGGGACAGGGCATCTTCTATAGAAGTGTCTCCTAAAGCAAACTTCTCAAAGCATTTCTCAGCTTTGTTTTCTGTTTGTTCTGGGATCCTTAACCAGTGCTGGACTATGTAGCAGTTGAAGTCAAAATTCTTGGGTATAACTCATGACCCTATGTTTGGCTATAAGAATGAATAAATTCCCCTAAACTAGAATGTAATCTGAATCTGAAGAACAAGTCAATTACATTCATGAGATTTAATAGTAATTTATTAGGGTAATTTACATACAGGGGTTCTCACTACTGGAGTTGTTGGGTGGAGTCTTCTGGTATGTATTTTATCTTATTGTTTTACTAAGTAAAAGATTAACATGAGAACAGATGGGTGAGTCAAAAGTACCAGGAAGTGGTTTTGGTTAAATGTCTGAAAGAGGGCAATCCCATTCATGGCCCTAAGATTGTGTTGTCCAAGATGGAGTCACTTTGGTTCATAAACCCTGTTACTTGTTAACTGAGTAGTTTTTATTGAGTTATTTAAACCTTAGAAATTCAGTTTCATAATCTTTAAAATGGATATTATTCTATCTACTTTGAAGGATTATTATAAAGATTAAGTGAATAAAGTTTACGAAAGTACTTTAAAGATACAGTGCTATATACATGTAAGATATGATTAGTGAAAGTGATATTAATAATATGTCTATTTGGTACATTCACCTTAGCCTAAACTATCTGACCTTTTTGCAATATGTTTATGATCCTTTTATAAAACAGTCCTATGTTATCATTATCATCATCATAGCAGTGATGTTTATTAAGTATCTATTCTATATGCGCAAAGTATATTGCTTTCAATGCCTCATTTATTCCTTCCAGCAAGCCATTGTACAGAAGAGGTACCTGAGCTTAGGCAGGTGAGACTGTTGTCCAAGGTCACCTAGTTAGTAAGTGGTAAATCGGTATCCAAATCCATTTCATATGAGAATTCTAACATTGAACCCCTGCACTCTACTACCTCTCCAGATGCCTCAGTCCTGCAGGTCTTTAACACCATATTTCTTAACCAGTTCATGGCTGTGCCAATATCACCACAGTTTTAAACTCTTTCACATATTATAACTATCTCTTCATATTTCTAGTTGTCCAGAGCCCTTCCTTAGATTGTGACTGTGAACTTTCAGTTGACTATGTATCACCATATGGGTAAAACATCTGCATATTATGTGACATTGATGTTTCTCTGTGTTAAATGACAGCCACTGTGCATTATTAGATTGCATGCTTGTATGTAACCAGCTCCAGCCAAAAGTTGGAAACTTTGGTTCTTTCCGCGTCATGAGTTTATCAAAAAAATCTGTTGTTCCTCTTGTAGGACCCATCATCAGTGGAGGTTTCAGCAGGACTTGAACCTTATGTCTTGCACCCAGACTTGACCTCTGCACTCCAGACACATGTAGACATGTTCTTAATGATCTGGTCGTTTGAACGTTTCACTGGAGCTCCACACTTGGCAGGACTGAAGTAACCTTCCTGGGTCCTTGCTCTTCATCCCATAATACCCTTGTTCCTCCATCCTGTCCTACATCTAATAGCCAGCATCACTGTGTACCCAGTTGTGTAGTCCACACCTCAGGGTCATCTTTCCTTGTCCTCACGTTCCATGTTTGGTCTATCCCAAGTCTTGTCAATTTTTACCTCACAAATAATTTTTTGAATCCAACTCTTCTTCATGCTCATGCTCTTACCATTAGCTCTCTCTGGAGGACTGCAGTATCCTCCTGCCTTGGCCCCTTAACTTCTCTGATTCCCACTCTGACTTGGTCACCATACTGCCATTGATGTGATTTTTTTCAAAGATCATAGAAAGTCACTCTGCAGCAGATTATTTTCCTTAGAAAAAAGATGAACCATGTTTCACATCTTTTGGGGTGCAGGGTGGTTCCACTCCTCTCTGTCACCCACTCCAGTCACAGGGCCTCTTCAGTTCCTCTGGCATGAGTTCTCTGCTACCCACAAGCCTTTGCACCTGCTGTCTCCCCTGCCTGGTGTGCCCTTCCCACCGTCAGCCCCTCACCCACCAAAGTGATCAGAGCTCCTTCCTCCCCTTTCTCCTTTCCTTTCTTTCTTCTTTCTATCATCTATAAGATATCTATGTTATGTTATTATATAAGCAATTGGATTCCAAGTCACCATTAATTCTAAGCCACACCCTATTTTCAAGAGGTTTTTGTGAAAAAATCAAAAATCAAAATAAGATTTATTTGCAAAGTTCAAAAAATGAGAAGTAACAAGGTGTGAAGAATTAATTTATTTAAAAAATCTTAAATATATAAAGGATTTACAAATTTAACAGAATTAAAAAAATTTTATAAGGAACCTATCATACTTAGCAACTATCTTTTCAAGTAAATCTTAACCACCTTCTAATGTAAGCCACACCAGATTTTCAGGGACATTAAAATGGCTTTAAAAAAAAGTGTGACATAGAATTGAATAAATACAGAGTCCATATATATATATATATATATATATATATATATATATATATATAATGGTTTCCATTTTGTTAACTTCAAGAGTTAAGAGTTGGGTCATTTTTATTTATTTATTTTTTACGTATTTTATTTATCTTGGAGTATCTTTAGTTGTACACCTTAGTTGTTCCCCTGGTGCTGGGATGTGAATCTGGATCCTTGGGATTTATGTGCATTATAATTGGCTGGAGATGGTGAACCTAAGTGCTACTTCACTAGGGCATCCCTCACCTATGGCGGGAGTTTCCTTCCAGGGACACCTGCGATAGGTGAAAATCCACCTAGTAGCAGCGTTATAATTTATTTTATTATTTGTATATATTTTAAGGCTTTATAAACCCTTCCTACTCTCCTCTAAACCCTTCCCACACTCTTATTAACTTTTCCCACACTCTTATAAACACTTTTCACACTCTTAAACCTACGTAATTTTCACAACATATAAATTTCTATGTGGGTACTCACTGGTGAAGTACGTATACTTATACTGCAAAATCCCATGGTAGAGTGAAAATTCCGCAATACAGAATTAGATTTAAAAAAAAAAAACCCGCCACGCGATGAAGCCACGATAAGCGAACCGCGATATAGTGTAACTCTGTTTGCTCTTTGTTCTTTATCTAGCACAACTCTGAGTCATTATGACTGTCATTTTTCTAGTCTTATTTTTCTTCCAATATGCTTTAGGTTTAGAAATTAATTAAACATGCTTGTTAACTTCGTATATAAGAGTTAATAAGGCTTTGAATGAGAGCCTAAGAAGCAAAGTGCATGGTTCTATGATGCAGTGTTATTTTTAGGTATTTTCACCTATATCCTGACTGACTTCTGGATGCCTGAAATATTCACAGGTCTGATAATCTGGGAGAAGCAAAATTTCCATATATAGTCATGCATTTAAGAGCTGAAGCTTTTAAAATAAAATGCAAACCACTTGATAAATAGAACTGAAGAGAACACAAACCAAGCATGAAATTGCACCAAGTAATTTCCCTATCTACATACTAAGTAGAGCTAGATCTTCAGGAGGTAACTAATTTGTAGTTAGGAATGGAAGAGTAGAAAAAAAAATCCCATTAATATTTACAGTTAGCCCAACTGCTTATATTAGTCCACATTACAAGAAATGTTTTATTCCAGAAATGTTTCTCACAGTTCAATATTTAAAAAATTGTGAAATAGGGCTAGATTGCTTAAGGAGTCAACTGCAGAATCCAATTAATATTTGGAGGTGTCACCATTAGCAAGACCTCTGCAAAGAGAATCTACAAGCTCTGACATTCCTAATTTTTAAGACACAATTCAACATTACTTAAGCAAATTTAATGATGGAAAAAAGAATCCTGGCTGGGTTGTTACTTGGTATTCTGCTGCATCTTTTTGGTGCACAGTTTGAGGCAGAATAAAGTAGGCTCTGTGGCGGAGGACTTCATTCTGGATAGGGACAAGAGTTGTTGTCCTCTCATCAAAAACCAGGGAAGAGGAGGCTGATTTGACTTGCCATGTGGATGTCCTTTCTCAGTGTCTCAAGGATTCCAAACGTGTCTGTGACTAAAAGCAAATGACATTAGAGGGAGAAGGCCATTTTATCTATGTATAGCTATATTCCCATTAGGACTTTGCATCAAATTCATTCTAGAGTATAAAAGCCTTTAAGCAAAAAGTCTCAGCATCTAAGTTCTAACAGAAGGGAGATGCTCTTGATCCCTTGGACCTGTCTCTAGAGTGAAGTCAACTGGAGGTCATGTCCAGAGTGGTGGCTTCATCTCAGTCTCAGTCTTGTAATCTTTATAACTTCTAGTTCTTTTCCTACTTCAGGAAAAAATAGCAGAGGCCTAGACTTAACTAATCCCTAGACCAGACACTGAAATTCTGTTACAAGCAGCTACTTTGGACACAGGGGACACACCAGTGAACAGAACAGAAATATCCCTCCCTTCATGGAGCTTACATTCCAGTGAACTAAGGCAGAAAATAACATGAAACATGCAAATAAGTAAATCATTAAATGTGACAGATGGACATATGTGTTTGGAAGGGAATTGAAGCAGCAAAGACTGATGGAGTGTTGGCAGGGTTGTAATTTTAAATATGGGGGTCAGGGGTGTCCATGTGAGATGATAATTGAGTGGAGGACAGGGGAGGCTCTGTGGAAGGACCCAAACAGGCAGCAGCAAATGCAGGGGCTCTTACTGAGAGCCTGCTGTGTGTGTGTGTGTGTGTGTGTGTGTGTGTGTGTGTGTGTGTGTGTCTTTAGAATCTGATGCATGTGTGTATACATTAACAAATGCACACCAAGGCCATCATTAAAAGCATACTCTGCTACTTTCTGACTTACACATATCGGAGGGGCCTTTCTATATAACAGACAGGCCTACCGCACTCCCTGGCGGCCATATTGTGTTGCACACTGCACACGTGCCTGTCTACTTAAACAGCCCCCATGAAATCACCAGGTTACAACTCGTTCACAGCCCAGAGGCATCTTTCCGGAGAAAGTTGACAGGCACATCTCCCATGTTGGGCACTGGCTGTGTCTTGACCTCGTTCTTGCCAACAGTTTCACCCCACCTGGTCTTATTCCGCCTCTCTCACCTTCACTTCCGGAGAGACCTGTTGGCATTTGTCCCAGTCTTTGAGTCCTGAGTACGGGCCTGACAGGCATTGCTTTGCCGGTGCTTCGTTTGCTTGCTGACTTAGACAGGGAAGGAGACTCTATGTGAGAAGATGCAGAGATACATTGCGCTGGCATCTCATTGGCAGTTGTAGTGTGACTCACTGCCCTGCCTGTGTCTCATTTCTCTCTAAGTCTCTTATCTGTAATCTTCACGGGTCTCAACAGCACTGAACATGACAGTCTCATTCTGGCCTCTAGTGGATGATGCTGTTTCAGCATGCAGACTGGCCAGCGTGGTTGGCAATCCCTGCTACAGAGAGACTGAGATGGTGAGAGACTTCATCACCACACACACGCGCGCGTGCACACACACACACACACACACACACATACATCCTTTGTTAAAAATATGCAGCTCTCCATAGCAGATCTCTAACTGGAAAATAAAACACAGTCTTAATATATTTTCAAAGGCCAAGTATGCTTTTTTTTTATCCATCTAAGTTGCTTCCAAAATATACGGGGGAAAATAACATCTCAGTCTCTATCTTCCAAATGCCTAACCCCATTTGTTTCCTGAAAATCCTAAAATGAGGATCAAAATCAGGACCTAAAATCCTACTGAAGTCCAGAAAAGCAATCTACTGTTTTTCTCTGTTGTTAATTTTGGGAATATATGGGTAACTACTAACCAAAATAATAGAAGATGAAATCACCCCAGGGCTTAGAACAGTTGTTTGACTTTTGTAACATTTTATATAGTTCTTTGTGTGCAGAGGTAGGTTTTGTGGCTGTTTTCTGCTTCTTTTATTGTTCGAATTCTGAAGGTTTTTATTTATTTCTATATTAAAGCATTTTCTCTAAATCTCCTTTAAACTTTAAAATTATATGGAACAAAAAGTTAACTCCTTCTGCTTCCCTACCCTATGCTCCCTTATCTTTTAAGAGAGGAAAGGAGAGGAAGAATTATTTTAAGGAAGGAAGGGAACCAAGGAAGAAGTATCTTTATTTACTTGATTTTTTCATACCAGCCCTGGGTCTTGAACCTAGGTCCTTAGATTTTATGTGTTCTGCAGCCAGCATCTCAGCTGTCTGAGCCAGAGAGCTGTGCCCCCTTTCTTGTTCCTTATATTCTCTGTCCCTGGTTGCTCAGGAGGCTGTAACTTCTGGAACACATACAGCTGAAATGTGCTGTGAGAGTAGCACCAGAGTGAAGACATCACTTGTTTTCCAGGCACATTATGTGAGCTCATTCTGCCTGAGATGCTGGACTGAGGTGAATGGGGGTCATAAGTGCTGAGGGAACCTAAGATCCAGAAATTAGTGTCTGTATCTCCATGTGACACCAAGCTAGTAAGTCCAGTGAGTTAAAAAAAAAAATGGGGCCACTCTGGGGTCTGCTGTTGGGACAGCTGGCAAGAGGAGTCAGAGTATGCAGGGTGTGGACATGAAAGGTAGTGAATTAGGTGTAAGGAAAGAGGTTCCTTATGCATGACAAGAGCAGCAGAACTGTTGATGTCACATCTTTTAGATAATAGAGAGAAAGCAGTGCAGTCTGTTCAGATGTCTTGATTGTATGTCAGGTAGTCTGCTTCCTTTGAACATAAACATCATGTAGTCATCAATTTCAGGTGCCTCCTTTTGCCCAAAGGTCTTGATTGGGCAATTTAGCAAAGAAAATATTATTTGGATGGTACATATTAAAGAAACGGTGAACTGTGGTCACGTGATTAGTGTAAGTAAACTGGTCCCAAGAAATTGTTTTGTTTCAGGGACATCTCTCAGACCAGAGAGAGATTCCATGATCAGAGTGTAACTGTGACAACATGGATGAGCCATTTCTCTAGACTTCTGAAAGATGATTTTCTCTGATCTGCTAGAGAAAAGTAGTGCTGCTGTTATGCAATTAAATTGTTTGCCTCTGCTTTTATCACCATAGATCTCAAAGCACTTCAGTGTGGAGCTGGGCTGGCACAGAAGAGAGAAGTTCCCCGAGGGTTTATCCCAATGCTGATGCTGTGGGTAGGTGGTTAAACTATGAACATGCCAAGTGATCCAATCTGTCAGATGGGCAGAAATGAAGAGCCAACAGTTGCACGTGCCAGATCCAATTAAAATTTGAAAGCAGGAGGAGCTGCTAAGCAGGGGTGAAGAAAGGGAAGCTAGGTCTGTGACAATCAAACTGCTAGCATTTTAGCACCACCTAGGGAGAAGTAGTCATAGAACCAGTGATCTCAAGAATAAAGAAAACTTAACTCCAAAAGCCACATTTTAGAGAACCATCCTTGCATCACCTTTCATGGCAGCTACTCTGTATGCTGCTGTGTGCCTCCCAGAACCTCAGTCAAGTCTCTCTCCAGTTTGCTCTTTGTGGTTCCTTGGGGCTGTGTTCCCAGGTGGCCAAGGAGATGCTTTGTGAAGGGTAAGTCACCTCTAGTGACCAGGGATTGCTCTGCCCTCTGCGTTCAGGAGAGTACAGCCTTCCAGATACAGAGTGGGGTCATTCTGGTCACAGTTTTCAGTGACAGCATCCCAGAACACCAGCTGCCATATTCTGCTTGGATCATTCTGTGTTAAGTAGCACTGAAGAAGTTTCCTTCCAAGAGTTGGGTGGAGATTGAATAGAGCTAACTGAGTTGAATTTCCCAGCCTACCATTACCTTCTTGCCCTCTGAATTACAATAAGACTGATTTGCAAGTATCACCACGGGAAAGAAACACCTACCAGGGTGTCAGAAATTCAGGCAGGCAACACCTCTTTCATTAACACCTTTCTTCCTTCCCAGTTATGGATGCAGGAGTCAGACAGAGTAAAATGTTAGTCTAATTGTGCAGCAGCATAGCTGCTGTAGCTATGGGTTCAAGCTGGCATCAGACTCACGAGACACAAATAGGTCTTAGTGTCATTACCTTTAGGGAGCTTCGTAGGAGAAGATATACATTGTGAGGGGTGGAGTGGGTATAGCAGGCATCTTATCAAGAGGCTGGCAAGGAACTAAGGAGCAGCATGTTTTGAACTTTCTCCCACGTGAGGACGCAGGGCTGCCATAAATGTGGGTAAGAGCCAAGGCCTGTGGACTCACCTAAATACTCGGAGCCATATTCTTCTTCCCATTAACGTTTTATATCATTCAAGTCGTGTAGGCCCATACCTATGTTCAAGCCCAGGTGCAGGGTCAATCAAAGAGAGTGGGAAAGACACCCTCCATTGATCTTAATTCTGCTGTTACTAAGGAATTCTGAGGGGATCCAGGTCTGTTGTAAGTCTGACGTCAACAGTTTCCTTGTCATTCTAATTTAACATGTCTCTAAACAAACTCAGTCCTCTCCAACCCAATCTGCTCCTCCTACAGTCTAGCTATCTTGGTCAAGACTGATTCTACCAGCCAGTTGTGCATGCCAAACATACCTTTGGAGGAACCCTGGGCTCCTTCTCTTTCATGCCCCCATCTATTGCCACCACCCTGACCCAGGCTGCCATCAGCCTAAATGATTTGAGAGCCCTCAGCTCATTTTTATCTTTGCCCTTTGACTTCCTGCTGCCCACAGCTCCCTCCAACGGGCTGTTTTAAACATGGTAGCCAACTAGTGTGGGAAAAGGGCCTGCTTACCACTTCCAGCAACTATGAAGCAAAGCCATGACACCTCCTGTAACCTGAGCTTGCTGGAATGTGAATGTAGTCAGCAGACAAAGAACTTCCAGTACTTGAAACCCCTTCCCCTAATTTACATCCCTCTCTTCCCGCGATTGCTCTGCCTTTATAAGAATGTTCTAACCGGAAACCCCTGGCTCAGCTCTTTGAGGAAGAAATCTCAGCTGAGAGCATGCGTGTAATAAATTTGCCTAAAATACTTCCAAAGAGCGCTTGCTTGGTTTCTCCCGAAAAACTGTAACTCTAGCCCTAAAAAAGAAAGGAAAAGAAGTAGGTTATCATCAGATACTCCCATCTCATTCAAATCTCTTTCCTCCCTTCCTGCTGCCCCTTCCCTCTTCACTGGCTCTCTCTAGTCAAACTGCCCTGCGTCTTTATAGTGCTGAGAGCTGCTCTGAGCTTTGTATCTTGCTTTTTGCTGGTTATCTTTATCCCCTTGAAGTGTGTTAGTTTTGTGAGAGAGGAAGTTTAGTTTTTCTGTCTGTTTCTCCACTACTGTATTACCTCCATCCAGAACAGATCCTGACATGTAGAGGAGGTGAGTAAGTATTCGTTACCGAAGGAGCAAGCCAATGCATGAATGACTGACATGACTTAGCAGCGGGGTCACAGTGGGCCTCCTCAGCCTCCATTGCTCTAGGTTGACTTTTTTTTTGCTAGACATACCCACAAACCCCAGGCCTGCCTGGGGTCAGACAACTGAGACTACTTCTGATCTTTGTCAGCATATTAAAAAGAGAGCCCTGAGGGGTTGAGCAAATTTAGTTCTTTTTCTCAAAATCATCAAGCAGACAATTCATTCCACCTCCCCCGGGGGGAGAGTACCCAGTACAATGGTAAGAAACGGTGTGAAAATCACTCAAACTGAAGTCCTGTCATATAGAAGCAGGAATACCCTAAAGAGAATAGTTATGTTCCATTGTGAAGATGCTGGTGGATCAGGTGCATGCCCCACAGCAGGCTCCAGAGGAGGGCCAGGCCTGTCATAGCGAACCGCAGCATGATCCTCAAGCACAAAAAAACTGTGGACACTGAACTTGCTCTCTACTCCCATTCTCTGATGAAATGACCTGGTCTCCTTGGAGAAATGGTTGACTCTAGGGAAGGAAGAAGGAGTGTACAAACTGAACAGGGAATAATCTCTGGTACCAGAGAAGGAACTGCTGAAAAACAAAAAGAGGAGCCCTCTGGAATCGCTGACCAAAGAGGTCGTTATTTGAGCAATAAAATAAATAACATGGGATTGGATTACAATAAAGTATGAAATAAATATCCATGAGTCCATGTTGATATAATGACTGATGAGTACATAAATAAGAGGGAGGGGAGAGAAATCTACCTGGCACAATTCCACATAATTGCTATGGTCATCATTAACAGAAAGAGAAAGAGTGTAATCTGACGGTGGGAAATCCGGCAAGCTCTCTGGAAGAACATGATACCTCCGTCATCATCTTCCCTCAAACTTATAAACCCTGTCTAACCATGAGGAAAACTTCAAGCAAACCCAAATCAAGAAACCTTGTACAAAATTCTCACCAGTATTCTGCAAATCTGTCAGGGTGATGGAAACAAGGACTGTCTGAGGAATTGTCACAGATGAGAGAAGCCTAAGACATGACTGAAGGTAACATGGTATCCTGGAACAGAAAAGCGACCGTCATTGGAAAAACATTAAAATCCAAATAAAGCATAGCGTTTATTTAATAGTACTTTGACAGTATGGATGTCTTGCTAGGGATAAATATACCAGGGTAATATAAGATGTTAAGAAAAATAGTGAGGAGTACACAGGGTCTCTGCATTACCTTTGCAGCTTCTCTGTACATCTAACACTTTTAAAATAAGTTGAATTTTTAAAAATGATGCAGAATTATAAGCATTTCCACTTGAAGGCCACTAAGCCTGCATAACCTCGAACTTCATACGTTGATGCTCTGAGATGCCTCAGTGACTGTGACTGAACAAGTCCAGTTGATAATACCTTCTCTGGTTTCAGGCTTCATTATAATTGTTTTACCGTTTATGCAAATCCTATATCCTTTAGACCCTGCTGCTTTTCAGCCATTTATTGCCTAATTAACAGTCTCAATCTTTTTAAAACATATAAATGATTCTCCTTGTCTCAGCTCCCACCTTTAAAATAGAGGAACATCTATCAGAAACCATGAAATATCTAGAAGAAAACATACATTTTATGATATCACCCTTAGAGATAATTTTGCAAACTCAACTTCTACGGTGAGGGAAATAAAAGAAAAAAACAAATAGAACTATGCCAAACTTACAAAAACTTGTCCCACAAAAAAAGAGATTTTTGTTTGTTTCAAACAAAAAGATATTTTCCTGAATGAGAAGATATTTGGATATTTGCACATAATATCTCTGGCAAGAGGTTAATATCCAAGGTTTATAAAGGATATACACAACTCCATAACAAAACACTCAGTCAGAAACTGGGCAGAAGCTCCGAAAAGACACTTTTTTCAAGAGAATATCCAGATGGTCAACATGAAAAAACGCTCTTATCACATTATTAGAGAAATACCAATAAAAGCCACAGTGAGATATCACCTTACACCAGTGAGAACAGCCTGCATCGAAAAGACCAGAAGCGACCAGTATTGCCAGCAGTGCGGAAGAAAGTTGCCCTTGTATACTATTAATGGGAGAGCGGTTGGTGCAGTCACTTTGGAAAACAGTATGGAGATTTATCAAAAAATTAATAAAAATACCATACAATCCATCAATCCCTTTTATCTTCGATAGCTTATCACTCTGAAGAATATGAAAATATTAACGCAAAAAGATATATGTACCCCTATGTTTACTGCAGCTCTATTTACAATAACTAAGATATGGAATCAACCTATGTGCCCATCAGTAGATGATAAGGAAGATCACACACACATACACACACACACACACACCACTGTTGAGTCATAAAAAGTGAAATATTGCTATTCACTACCAACATGGGGAGAACTTGACAGTATTTGGTGAGTAAATTAACTCAGTAGAAGAAAGACAAATATTGGATGATTTCACTTTCATCTGGAATATGGAGAAGCAATGCAAATGAACCGATAATGTAGAATTAGAATAAACCTTTGAACCTTCACAGCAGAACTGAGGTTCCCAGAGTGGAGGAGGTGGGATCATGAGGTAGAGGGATTTATTACTTTATTATCTTTCCCTACTTGTTTCTTTGTTTTGTCTTTTATTTTTAACTTTTCATTGAAAAACATCTCTTTGGATTTCAATATATACCTCTGAATGTATGAGACCATTTAGAGGGAGGAAATTGCCATCTATTGGATACCTCCTCTGTATCAAGCATACTATTAGGGGCTATTTCATTCAATCCAAATTATTCAGAAGCGTTGAATTCTGCCTAGTCCAGGAATAGATTTTTCTCTCTAGAGCTCATTGAAATGCATAGAATTACCAGCATATTGATTTTTGTGTATAAAATTCCATTCACTGGTGTGTGCTGGTGACCTAGTGGTTTAGTACACCATGGGTGCAGTCCACACATCTGAAGGTCTTGGGTTCGACTCAGGAACAGAGACAACCCAGATGAGCGACTAAATATTGCCTGCCTGCTTGCTTTCATTCCTGCCTGCATCTTCCCTAAAAAACTAACAAACCCCAAATTTCATTCACTATAGTGAGGCCGAAGAAAGATACTCTCTAGTGCAAGCAGCTGCAGCACTTAAATTTTCTTTCTTCTAATCTCATGTAACTAGATGATGATAGTATACTCTATACAGGAGAATAAACTCCTTTGTTCTCTCCCATAGTTCACCCGAGGGAGTGGTTTCTCCATTGCTCTCCTGTAAGTCAGGCCATGGAGAGTGACTTTGGTTGAGCTCCTGGGGCAGACAGGGAGGGACCTGGCACCAGGGCTGCCCACTAGGAGTGTGGGAGCGCCATCTGACAGCAAGCACACAGTTTGGACAGTTCCTGCCTGTCCCACTGTCTGGCATGACCCAGTCTCGCTGCACTTGGATTTAAGAATCCAAGAATACCAGCGGCTCTGCACATCTAACACATTCTTTGCTTTGTATTTGAAACCCCAGAAAGACCCAGGAGAGGGGTGGATAAATTATTCACTTAGCTTCTGGAGCTTGTAGACTGTTTCTCAGTAGAATCCCAGGCACATTGTTGAACACACATTGTTTTGGGTTTTCAACAGTAAAAGCTTTGTAAGAAATGGTAATTAAGCAGCCTGCATTGAAGCATGTTACTATTTTCTTTGCTCTGTAGTGAGAGGGCTCTGTTGCTGCAGTTACCTTAACGATTCACTTTACTTGCTTCTGTTGTGTCAGCCGACATATCGCTGTTGTCATTACTAGTTTCATTTTTAACTTCTAATTTTGGAATAATGTTATATTTGCACAAATAATGGTGTATTACAGAAAAGTTGCAAAGATAGTACGGTACAGAGAGTTCTCATTTATCGTTCTTCCAACTTTCCCATGTACGATTCTTCTGACTTTCTTATCTTCAAGTAATGTTTTAATACAAGCCATTGCAAAAAATTAAAAAAAAAAAATTTGGCCGGGGGTGAGGATGAGGGAAACGGGAGGAGGGGGACGGTTTGATCCTTTGAAGTCAGTAATCCCTCAAAGGAAAAGAATGATCAAGTTTAAAATTTTTAAGCACCTGGGGCATCTGTTTTCCCCAAGGGGCACTATGTAAGGGCCTGCTGTAGTCACAGACCACAGAGTTCTTTTCCATGGAGTCCATGTGTTTTATAAATAATGGCTGAAAATTGTGACCAAGCTGTGTCTGGTCATTGTTCAGATCAAATGAGTAAATCACAGTGACTTTTCTGTTTGCACCACCTGATTATTCTTAGTCAAGAAGTAATCAAGGGGTAGCTGTGGAGTGGGAGGGACCCTTTCTATAGGGGATTATAATTTGTGCCTGTCAGTTCATCACTTTGTTAAAGGAAAATATCGTCAAACTACAATGCCCTCTGTGGAAGGGCGTCAGATTTTCCTGGAACCATTTTTAGCAGGTTTTTCTAGGATTGAAAATTCAAAACCCAGACTCATCCCTTCCAAAATTAGATTACTCTGAATTGAGTGTGGTTACTGATGCCTCTTTGAGGCTGTGGGGGTTATTTGGCTCCTACTGTGTGGCTGTTTTGTTGCCTCTGATGGGTCTCATGTGTTACATTTCTTTCCTTTGCAGGATCTGTTGAAAACCTCTTTGGCAAGAATGTGCTTCAAGGTGTGGAGAGTGAAAATAAGGTACCAGGCAATGCATGGCATGCTAATTGACCTGCTACTCTCACTGCTCTTTAATTTTGAATAATCCCACTGTTTCCAAATGGGAAATCCTTGCTTGAGTAGGAAGATCATTTGGTGATTAGAAAATAGGCATGGAACACGGTATAAGGAAAGTTGATAAGTCCCTGATTTATGTTTTTCCCTAAAGCCAGGTGAAGATTTCAGAGTTTTTCCTCAACAATCGTCCCTTTAGCAATTGAATTGAAAAGTAGATCATAGGTAATTATATATTTATATTAAATGATTAAATGGAAATGAAACGTTGGCAAATAGCCATCGCTTTCCCAGGTGTTCCTGTTCTCTTATTCAGGCACCTTATTTTCCCTTAATATGCAAATTTGTCACTAAGAACCAAGATGAAAAGTGTAGCATTCACAGAATAAAAATATTGAGTGTTGTGAAATCCATAATTATAAGTAAAATGAAAGGCTGAGAGATTAAACCTGAATTTTCAAAGACCTGAAATATCATATGAATGAAAGGGAAGCTCATCAAAGAACAGGTGTTTTTCGTGTGTGTGTGTGTGTGCAGCTAGAGCCCACTGATCCATTAGAATTAAATGGAAACCTTAGTTAATTTTTATGATTTACAAATACTTTTTAACATATCTTCATCATTTAATAATACAGTCTACTTTTTACACTATTTTGAAGATCATGATTTCAGTGAGGTTTATATAGTTTAGATGCAAATACTTCACATAAATAGACAACAAATGATCAACATAGGACTGTTTGCAGCCTTTCTGGCTTCTGAAATCTGAGAAATTTGTGTTGACGATTTGAATATTTGGGAAAATTTCTTCAGAATTGGAGGCAGCTAAATAGAAAACAGATTTTTATACTGCAAAGGAGAAAATATTCCAGAAAGGCAGGGAAAGGAGAGCAGAGTAGGTGGAAGGACTATTTGGGGGCCTTAGAGCCAGAAGTACAGTCTAAGAGGCCACTTAAGAGTATGAAGAAGTTTAAGGAAATAGACAAGGAAGCAAGTTTTTAAAACATTTTATTAGAATTGTGTCTTCTTTGATATTTTTAGAAAGACTCCAGTAAAAATTTGAATTGCTTCTTTTTGATGGATAAATTGATGTTTACTCGAATGAGACACAGAGGAACAGGCTCTAGCAGAGATACATCATTGTAATTTTGCTGTGTTCACGTAAAGGATTCTAGACTGGAAGTGAGCAGCTCAGATTTATTCAAGAATTGAGACAAATTTATCATGTCTGCACTATCTGTGGAATATGTAAGATTAAAGAGTGAGCAAAAATAAGACATGAAATATGATCATTCATAGAGTTAAGTTGAAAGCCAGAAGGGTACCAGGCTGGACCTTTTCAGAGAATATGTAAGTTATGATTAGATGTTCCTGATGGAAATCTAGTCCTATATGATCTTACCAGGAGTCTCCAAAATGAGGAGATCTGGAATGCTTTTCAATGAAAGTCCTATCTGAGAAGTGGATTTTCATCCAAGCTTAGCAGTCATCCAATTTCTTAAGAAACTGACATCCTCCAGGGATAGGGGAGGAAGGTGGGTGACAAAGGTTCTTTGTCTATTTCATGGCTCCTGAGGTCACGCCTCCTAACGTGAACTGGGCCTTGGCTGTGGGATTGATCACAGACAACCAGAGAACCAGAGCAGTTAAGACTAGTTCCTGCCAGCACTAGCGATAGTTGTGGACAGCAGCTTGCTAGAGACTGGAGTAGAAGCCCGTTAGCTGTGGTTTCAGTGCCAATGGGACATGCGCTGTGAACCCAGAGGGGTTTAAAAATTCTGTAGGGTTTCTCTGTTGATGTTTTTTATTTTAGGTTCCCAAACATTAGGATCTGGGCTCAGTGTTATGAATGAGCTGTTCTGAAGCAGGTAGAAGGAAAGAAGAGAAATCTATGCTTGGTGCAAATGCAGGGCATTTCATTTATTTTACTTTGAAGATGTGTGAACTTTCCTCTCTATTCTAGTCTTTTAGTTACCTTTTGTCTGTTGTTCCATTCTAGGGATGCAAAAGAGATGATGATTTCACACAGTGGCTACTGCTGCCTTATGAGATATGGATTTGCATCTTTTCCCTTCTGTCACATAAGGATCTTTGTCAGGTTGCACAAGTGTGTCACCACTTCCACCAGCTTGCAAGTGATGAAAGTCTCTGTAAGCGGACAAAACGATATTTGAAATGAATGGTCCATAAATGGGGGGAAAATGTCTATTTGCTTGATCCAGTTTTCTTTCTAATTTCTCCATTGTCTAAAGGAAGTCCTTCGGAAAGTACAGTATGCTTTCTTGGCCATTATCATGTTGGTTAGTATAATACCTCTGTTTATTCATTTGTTTTGTTCATCCACCCAACCTACAAGTTAGATTCTATGATGATCACAAGGACATGATGCATTGGTTCTGCTCCTAAAATACTTTTCTGCCACTAGAGAGATTGTGCTACAGTCAACTAATTGAGATACAACTAATAAGGCAATAATGATGATCATTATAATCATTATATTATCAATCATTATAATGGCTGCTTTTTTATGTACCTGCAATTATACTGTGTCACGTTTTCATTTCATATATTTCTCCCAATAATCAAATAATTCAAAACTTTCTCCATTCTCATCTTACAGATGAAGGAAGTCAGTCTTGGAGAGGTTGAATAATGTGTTTGCAATCTCATAGCTAGTGGAGAGCAGGGCCTATTATTGAACTCCAGGACTGCTGTTACACAGACAAAGAAAAGTACTAGACATCTGTGAAAGGAGGGAGAAATCTAGGAGGGAATAGCCTTTGTGTCAAATTTTGAAGAATAGTATTTTGAAAGCTAGAGGGAAGAAGGACTTTCTGGAGAGGCTGAATAACGAGAAAGCAAAGAGGTATTTGTGTTAGTTCAGGACTGTATGTGGTCACTTGTTACAGAGACTTAAAATAGTGACTGAAATTTTCACACAGGGTATTATTGTATTTTATTCTCAGATCACATGAAATCCATAGGTAAGTTTCCCAGGACTGATTTAATTGCTTGGTTATATCATTAAGGAGCCAGATTCCATCTTAATTCTTGTTTTACCATCCTTAGGCTACGCCTTCTATCTTTAAGATCCACTTCATGGCTACAAGATGATTGCTGGAGGTACATCCCTCATTCCATTAATTCCAGAAAGAGAGGGAAAAAAAGTAGGGAAGAGCAGAAAGGCAACTATCATCTTAGTAAACCTCATTTGAAGATTTTGCTTTCTTATAACTCATTCAATAACATTTTATATTTCATTGGACACCTTTTTTTTTTTATAAGGTAGCATAGAAAAATGCAGGTTTTATATGGGCACATTGTCCTCCTGAAGGTTATGGGGATCATTTTAGGAAGAAGAAGAGCATGGGTACTAGACAGAGGAACATGGATACTAGACAGGTAATTAGCACTTGCTATAGGCCTAAGAGTGAACACACTGCGTGTGGAAAGTAGAGTTGAGAACATTGCGGAGAAGGCTACTCAGTTGAACTGTGGATGGATATCCTATACTAAGCTAAGGTTGTATCCTCTAGATAACAGGGAATATTTGAAGGCTTTTCAGCAGGGAGCAACAGCTTCAGAAAGATCATTCTGGAAGCAAGCAATGTAAAGTATGCATGAAATGGGGAAAACTGGGGAGGAAACTCAATACAGTGTAGTCTGTATTATACCCCAAGCAGAAGAGGCTGGCAGGGTGCCAGCAGTGCGTGCAGTGGGGCAGCTGTATGCTGAGACCTTCTGTATTAGTATCAACAGGGCTGGGACTGTTTGGAGGTGTGGGGATGGATCTTCACAGTGACTGGGGTTTCAGATGGAGGGACACAGAATGCGATGGCTACCCTGTCTTCTCTGGCTTCATTCCATTGTTGGAGAAACAGGGCTCAATAATATATTGATAATAAATCCCCATTCTCTGACTCTGTTATTTCAAAGGCAGGGATGCGTTTCTAACAAGGGATCAAGGGATTAATGTAGGCCCTCCTAATTTTGGTTACTTGACTCTTTTGGATAACTTACTCCTGAGTGTTTGTTGTAGCCATTTTCCTGGCAGCAGGAAAATCATAGGATTCCCCCAAACCAGGGATTAGGGGACTTTGGCCCATGAGCCAAATTTAAAAACCACCTGTTTTTGTAAATGAAAAAAATTTGGAACTCATCTAAGTCATTTGTTTACATATTGTTGATGACTGCTTTCTTGGCAAAATTGAGTAGTTGTGACAAAGACCTTAGGACCCACAAAGCCTAGAGTATTTACCATTTAAAGTTTCCAAGAACCAAAAACAACCTAAATGCCCATTGTGACTAAGGAAGATGTGGAGTATATACACAGTGGAATACTACAGGGCCCCGAAAAAGATGAAATCCTAAAATTTGCAACAATATAAATGGACCTAGAGGGTATTATGCTCAATTAAATAAATTAGTTGGAGAAAGATAACATTATTTTATTTGTATATAATATATAGAGAATCCAAACAAATGAATAAACCAAATCAAACAAAAAGAAACTTATGGCTTACATGAGCAAATTAATGATTACCAGAGGAAGGGATGGGGGATAGACAAGCTGGGTATCAGGGGTCAATTACATGGGAATGGATAGAATTGGACTGTCGATGGTGAGCTAGTATATTATATATAGATACTGATTATTAGGCTGCACACCTGAGACCTATATAATATTATAAAGCAATGTTACTTCAATATTTTTTTTAATTTCTGAGTACTCAATTAGCTGTAATTTTAAAATATTTGACTGCTTTATTTCTTTTCTTTTACGGTAGCTTCTATATATAGAGAGACAACAATGGGTCATTTTGTTTCTGGACCTAATGTAGGGGTTTACTAAGTATTTTTTATAAGTGTTTAAGCTTTTCTAACAAACCAATATTTGAAATAAGCAACATCAAATTAACAAAAATAAAATAGTGTTCTGTTTGCCTAATCTCTCAGGTGATTATGTAATTTATGTGGTTATAGAAACATGTTAGAAATTAATTACAAGCCTCTGACAGGACTTTTTATGTTTCACATTTACTATATATTTGCTATTGCAATCTTAAGTTTGAGTCCTCAGTTTTAAATTTTTCTCCAGAGAAATAAATTATAAAAGCAAACTTCTTAATTATTTGTGCCCAATCTTAAGTACAAGTCTAAAATTATGATTTCAGGTGTTGTACAATTCAACACCGGGACACACGTTTAGATGGAGGGTGGAAACAAACAGAAAATCTCTTGTGTGAGGTGAGAAAATAATCAGGAGACTTCATTCTGCAAATGGTTGCTAAGTCAGTCCCTCTAATTATGCTGTAGCTTCAAATTCACAAAACTGAGAGGGAAAACAATTTAAGACATCAGAATAAACAAGACACTTGCTTAGGTCTGGGATATATGGCTGCTCCCTGAATGCTTTCCAGTTCATTTCTTCTAGGCACTTGCAATCTCTCCCTGTTTTGGGTTCAGCTCTCCTAGAGCTGCTGGCCTACCTGCCCGGCGGTGTGCTCTCAGTGGGATTTCCTTTGACTAGAGGCCATCATTGGCTTCCACTGAGAAACAGCCCTGGGAGACTCATTCATTGTGTTTTCGGGAATCTTGTTGTTGAGAACATCACCTCTGTGTGACACAGCCCTCTCCTGGTGGCGTCCATGAAGAGGTCTCACTACCTGAAATAGCTGTACTTTCCTCCAGTGACTCTTTCTTTCATCTCTTGGCATTGGAGTGTTACTTTAGAAACACCTTTAACACTTATCAGGACTTTGAGGGTGTGTGTTTAGTTGACCAAACTCAGTGTTGGTCAGGTTTTCCAATTCTTGTTTTCTCTTCAAATCCATTTTTGTTCCTATTTACAATTATTTTTATAATTTAAAATATTGTTTGATCTTATACATCCCACTGTCTGCACTCTACTGTGGACAGGTCGTTTAGAGACTGCCTGGATTTGTGATTCTGACTTTGTAGAAAGCATTTGTTCTTAAACTTGAGCGGATATCTGTATCACCTGGAAGACTTTTTAAAAGGTAGATGACTGTCCTCCCAGCACAGTTTGCGATTCCATAGGCCTGGGTGGGGCCTGAGACTGCATTTCTAGTACTTTCCAGGAGATTTCCATGCTGTTAGTCCCGAAACTATGCTTACTTTGAGCCACTATCGTGAAGAACACAAGCAAACAATAAAAACAACTGTTTTGATTATTGTATTAGTAACCTGCCAACCAAGCGACGAGGTGTTTCTGTTGTCTTTTGTTTAATTCTTCTCCACTGCGCTAGGCATGATGGGTCCATTCCTCAGGGAATTTCCTCATTGGCTGCAAAGATGAGAAATACATATACATCAAAGAAAACATACTGTCTAGCCAAACGTCAGGACACTTTACTGAATTGGGGTCTTCAGAAAGGAGCACAGAATGAAAACAGGATTGAGTTGGTCTTTGGAGTGAGGCCAGGGTTTGAAGATGGAGTCAAGAATGTTAAAAAGGGGCCTTGGAACTAAGACCCAGTGTGGGTAAAAGGCCAGTGTTGGAAAAATCTATAAAACCACGGTCACTTGCATCAAGCAGCACACAGAACTTGGACTCCACAGAGCAGTGTGCCATTCTTGGTCATGGAGAAGGGCGTTCTCCCCAAAATGCACCACCCTCTATGCTCTCTCCCCCTCTTTTCCATTTGATCGGTCCTTCCAGGTGTGTTGACAGCTTTCTATTCTTGCCAAGGCTGTTTGTGATCCTTTACCCCTTGTACCTCTTTCATCAGACATCCCCTTATCTCTCGCTCCTACCAATTCCTCATTGTGCAGCTTAAAGGCTACTGATGACATAGTGAAAATATGCCCAGCTTCCCCCACAAGCCCTGCTTCAGTGATTGGTGGATAGTTTGCATTGCTATCAGGCCTTCTTCCATATTCTTCTGTCCAAGGTTTTTTCATCCTTCGTCAAGTCTAGTTTTCCTTCTCTTCTGTGATAACGCCCATTCTCCAAGTGTGGTCCACAGATCTGCAATTGCAGCTTTTCTGGGAAACTTGTTGGAAATGCAAATACTGAACCCCATTCCAGACCCGAATGGAAAACTCTGGGGGTGGGGCCCAGGAATCTGAGTTTTCACAAGCCCTCTGGTGATTCTGAGAAATTCTCTTCTATGAGGAGAGCTAATTACTGGCCGGTAGCCACAGAAACCCTCCCAGAGGGCTCCTTCCTCCCATGAAATCCCTGCTAATTACTAACAGTTCATTTTAAGAGTTGAGATTTTGTGTTTCTTCTAAGATGAACAGTTTTAATTTTCTCAGCAGTTTGCTTTAAAAACAACATGAGAATGTTTTCTCCATAAGTTTAACATTTCACTGACTTTATTAGGTAGTACAAATGCCCTGACCGCTTTTAAAAATGATTATAATTCAACCACAGATAATGAATGCTTTCAAGTGCTGTAGCAAATTGGATAATAACAATGATTTAATACAAGTCAAGCTATCTAACAGTAGGAGGAAAAACGCTGCTGATTAAATTTATTTTTCTAAAAATCATGTCTATTTAAAGTAAACTATATTCATTTCAAAAAACTTCTAATGCCTTGCTTAATGTGTCAAGTATACACACTTTTGCATAGGAAGAATTGAAAAATTAACAAGGAACTCTGCTAGAAGCACTGCATTCTTCAAAGATTTACAATATATTGTTTATTGTCTAGTGAAATTGTAACTACTGGTCCATGAACAGATATGTAAGAATGCTTTTCTACACAGGCACAAATTTGAGTATGGATACACAAAATATGTATATCTAAGTGATCTAAATGATACTTCCTTTATTAATTAAGTACAAGTCATGAAATTAAACTTCCCCCTTCTGAAATATTCAGTTTGGTGAGTTTGATAATTGTACTTGTGAAGTCACCATCAGAGTCAAGATATGGGACATTTCTGTTATTTTCCAAAATGATCTGTGTACTCCTCAGTCTATACTACCTTCCTGGTTAGAGGCAATTTTTGGCAACTATAGATTAATTAGCATCTGTTTAAATAGAATCTTACAGTATGTACTCTTTCATGTCTGACTTCTTGAGCTCAGAAGGATGATTTTAAGATTCATTTATATTGCTGCAACTATTAGTAGTTTATTCCTTTTCATTGCTGAATAGTATTCCATGGTATAGATGTACCACATTTTCTTTATCCATTCACTTGGTGGACATTTTGATGGACATATTTAGCAATTGCAAATATCGTTGCAACAGACATACACATGTCTTTGTTTGCACATAGGTTTTTCTTTATCTTGATTAAGTGCCTTGATTAAATAAAGAGGGGCTGGGTTATATGCTACATGTACAAATGCTAATACTTAAAAATACCCTGATACGTGGTTGCATAATTTACCAATGCCGCTATCAGCATCTAAGACTTCCAGTTGCTCTATTTTCTCACCAATGCTAAGTAACATCAATCGTCTAATTTATGTTTTTTTTGATATATGTGTGTGTAGTGATAGCTCATTGTTTATTTAATTTGCATTTCCCTCATGACTAATGATATTTAACAGCTTTGTGTGTGCTTATCAGCCACTTGTATATCCCCTTTTATAAAACATCTGTTCAAATAGTTTTTCCTTTTGAGTTAAAAAAATTAAGTTGTAGGAGTTCTTTATATATTCTGAATACAAATCCTTTATCAGATATATGTATTGAATAGGTTCTCCTTGTCTGTGATTCATCTTTTTATTTCTTTAGTGATTTCTCTAAAAAAGTAAAATATTTTCACTTTGATAAAGTCCATTTTAATGATTTTTTTTTTTCTGTATGGAAGCATTTTTATATTCCATCTAAGAAACCACTTACTAAGACTAGGTCACAAAAATTTTCTCCTGTTTTCTAACAGAATTTCAATGGCTTCAGTTTTTCATTTATGTTACATATTCATTTTGACTTATATTTTGAGTGATGGTCATTTTCCCCCATATCCATTTTTTCCAGCACCATTTATTGAAAAGACTAAGCTTTTCATACTAAATAGCCTTGATATCTTTATAAAAATCAACTGACCTTATAAGTGAATCTGGTTCTATAATCTGCTTTGTCCTCTTGGCTTATATATACTTATCCTTATGCTAATAAAGTCTTTCACCCCATAGGCATGGTTTGCTTCTCCATTTATTTCACTTTTAAAAATAGTATTTCTAGTGTGTCCTAGTGGTCTAGTGATTTAGCACATCAGTGGATATAGTCCTTATACATTCCATGGTCCTGGGTTCAAGACCCAGGGCAGAGGAGAACAACCAAGATTAACAAATAAATAAAATAAAGTGCTTTTTCCTCCTTTCCCTATTCCTACATGCACTTTTCCTTTAAAAGAAAACAACAACCAGTATTTCTTAGCTATGTCTTAGGCATTTTATTGTAGAGGTTCCCGTATCTTTTGTTGATATTTTATTGTTTCTATACTATTTCAAATGGAATGTTTTTGTACATTTTACTTTCTAATACTTGCTGTTAGTAGAAAATATACAATTGGTTTTTTAAAATATCTACCCATTTCTAGTTACCTTGCTAAATTCACTGCTTATATTTAGTATCTTTATCTAGATTCTGAGGATATAAATAATAATGTTGCCTGATAATAGAGAGTTTTACATCTTCCTTTCCAATGTTTTTGCCTTTATTTTCTTGCCCTTTTGCAATGACTTTATGCTTCAGACAAGATTAACAGAAATGGCAGGAGTAGGAATTCTTGACAAGTTTCCAGTATTAGGGGAAAATAACTGAATATTTCACCATTAAGTATAATGTTTAGTGTTGGTTTTTACTAGTTGACATTTATCAGGATGATAAAGTTTTTTATTCCTATTTATAGAGTTTCTTTTAATTTTGAATTAATACTACACTTTCACTCAAATGCTTTTATGCATTTAGTGAAATGATACACTTTTTCTCCTTTATTCTGTTAATATGATGAATCACATTGATTGATTTTGGAATGTTAAATCAGTCCTTCATTTGACTGTTAAACTCAAGCACATCATTGTGCATTAGTCGACCCATTGAATTCTATTTTTTTCTTTTTACCTTTCAGGTCTAGAATTGTTTTTTGTTTTTGTGTTCATTTTTAAATCAAATCAACTATTTCACTTTTAAAAGTTTGCCCGATCCATCTCAAGATTATGTTTTCTTGAGCATAGTGGCAATTTTATAGCCTGTGTCTGATAAGTTGTAACTGTGGATCTCATTCTATTGTCTCTTATTTGTGCTGGATTTTGTTCATATTATCTCATCTCTTTATAAGCCTTGTTTTCTTGGATTATAAGTGGAGAATTGTTTTTGTGGGAAAGATTTGAGACCTACAATGTTTTATATTCTTCAGCAGGTATTTTTATTTGATTCTCCTCACCTCCTGGTGCTACTAACATGGTATCAGTTTCATCCAGTTTTACTTCTTGAGATTTTTTTGATCACATAGAAGAGTCCACATCCCAGTACTGGTGTACTTTGGGTTCATCCTCAAGTTCAGCACAAACCTATGTGTGGATTTCTCAGATCCTTGTCCTGGTAGGGCCTGGATTTTTTCTTTTAAGTCTCTCTATCCCCAAGAACCTGTGAAAATTACTCTTTGGCCGCTCCACTGCCTTTGATGGATAAGTTTTTGCCAAGGGAAAAATGGGCTCCACAAAGTAGACTCACTATACTGGGGTGCAGCTTTCAGTGGGCAGTTCCTTAACCTTTAGTTCACATTTGAGTGTTTTTAAGATGACTTAAAAAAACCCCAAACATTTATTTATTTTATTCAGTTGCTGCTCCTGGTCTTGAACATGGGTCCTTGGGATATATTCAGCCTATGTCCAGTGGCCTTGTCCTCTAGTCCACTAGGGAGCGCCAAGTTGACTTTTAGAAGTAACTTTTATTGAGCTTTTTCAGTTGTCTTCAGTGAGAGATTTAGATTGACTTACCCAAAACAGATGCTCTGATGTTGCCTCATGGATTCCTTTGAAAATGACCCTTGGGTATACTCGGTGGCCTAGCAGTCTAATAAACCCTGGGAGCAGTCTCACGTTCATACCAAGTTCCAGGGTTCAAGACCTGAGGCTGGGGAAAGCAACCAATGTGAACAGCTAAATAAAAGTAAAGTGCTTCTTCTGCCTCTCTCTCTCTCAAAAAAACAAAACAAAACAAAAAACCCCCCCCCCCCCAAAAAAAAAAGCCCCTTAAGTGATAATCACTGTTGATTCCACCTCTGTTCTCCAAATCCTGTGTTTTGACTTGTTGTTTGGAGTGGAGGAGTTATTTCCAAGCATGATTCTCTAACTTCCTTTAGCCTGCCTCTCTCTCCTGGGCATGTCTGTATTCAGGAAGAGAACAGTCCATCAGGCCCCTCCCTTCAGGAGGTGCGTGCCAGGCACCTTGAGTCTGTTTCAATGATTTCCTTCTCAACTTGAGAGGAGGACTAACCAACCTCTCATGGTTTTTACCCTAAGTACACAGACAATTCTTTCTACAGAATTTCTCTTAACTCCAACTTTCAGCCTCTTCAACTTCAACTCTTTGATCCTTTCAAAGTAGAAAGTGGCTAAGGATTGCAAAACTAATTTTCAGAAACGCCCTTCTTACACATTTAAAATCTGGGTAATTGGCACATATTTTCTTGGATGCCGAAGTTGAATTATTTCAGCATCCTATTACATATGTTGCAAATGTTTCCCCAATATGTCATTTGCCTTTTGATTTTCTATGGTGTTCCTTTGATGTACCAATGTTTAATTTTAATATGCAAAATATTTTTATGGTTTCTGACTGTGTTTTTTTAAAAAACACATTTTATACTTTTGAAGTTATTAAATATTTACTTAATCATTTTTTCTACTGCTCATATAAATTCCTTTTCTGTATTTAATTTTTTAATTCATCTAGCATTTAGCAAGGTTTTTTAAAGGTATTTTTTCCCAAATGGTAACTCAGCTAAATATATACATGTAGTTTTTTTTCTAGATTTTATATGCTCTTCCATTGGTCTATTTTACTAATGATAATGTAATTAATTAAAAGAATATATGGATTGCTATCTAAATGTTTATACTAATCCAAATGATGTGCTTCTTTGTTAAGAAATTACTTTTGAATTAAAGAATCTTACTGAATATATTTACATAAAATTATACTTGCGTTGGAATTTTAGAAAATGAACCACAGATTCTCTTTGACTTATAATGTAATTGTTGGTTGTTCAATGACAGTGATGTTACACATCTGGAAAACTCCCAGTTTTCATGATCTAACCAAAGGGAGGTTTAAGGCTATAAACAAAACCTCTTTGAAGAAGTGCCAATGTTGGCTCAATGATCTGAATTTTACCTGCTACTAGTCAAAGATTCTGGCTTCTGTGACCTTCTCACAGTGAAATTTGAAGCTAATATAACTGACTGTGTTAATAAGATTGAGTGACTGGATGCAGCCTACCCTTTTCTCAGACACAGTGCTTTATGTTTTAGAGGTCAGGAGCATTGTATTTGTAGTGAGCAGGTCTCCTGGGCTGGCATCCTCCTAATGAGGCTAAATGTTTTGAGCTATGATATGGTGCCAGGGCAGCCAATGGGATACATGACCATTGAGTCACATGAGTCTCCTTCATCTAAAATAGAATTCAGCTAGCCATGAGCAAGAGTGGATATTACTTTGGAGAATGATCTGAACTGCTTATGATTTCCTGATTTAGAAATACATAAATACGGGGAAAGCAGTTTGTATAACATTTCCATAGAATGTTGGTTTTTGTTTACCAAATTATATAAGAAAGTATATTTTAAATACTTAAAAACATTTTATTATATTGTTTGCTTAGTTACTCCTTCCTTTTCCATACAAGAATCTGAAGTGTTATGAAAAGGTTGGCAATTAAATACATTTAATTTTTTTAAATAATGATATCAAGGCAACATAAAAATAAGGATCAGGTAGAGAGATGAAGGTGAAGGGAAATAAACATATTCATATGTATGCTTTTTATCTTTTCTTAATTGTAAAGTTATTGAACAATTGAATTTTCTTGGGTTTAGAAAAAGAAATGAACATGATGAATCACAGAATTTTCATCAGAAAAAAAAAAGTGCCAGTTAGTCAGAGAAAAGACTTTTCATAGAAGCAAGTTTGTTTGGTTATTTAATTTATTTATTTATTTGTCTGAGAGACACTTCTGCAACTGCTTTTTAGGGCAATTATGTTACTTTTCTTGATACTGTTTAGATTTTATGTTTTATTTTGTGTGATAAATTCACCCATCAGCCAATTGCACAGACTTTGTCTCTAACCCCTGCATCTTAATCAGTTATCTTGTCAGTTGCTTTTATGTGTTCTGTATTGTTGGTGCTAAGAGACACAAAGATGAAAAACACTAGTTGTCACCCATGAGAAGAAGCTAGTTGGGCAAAAACACACTGCATCCGACTTTTTCTTTAGGGAAGCATTCAGATTTCTAAGGATTTTCACATGAGCCAGACTTGATGAGTTAAAGCCACATTTCTCTGTACCCACCCCAGCTACAGTGATAGGCTTCAATTGGGCAGACAGTATAAAATCCCCACCACAGTGCCTGACACAGTCACTCCAAAGTACAAGTCCTCATCTTTTCCTTAGGTCTAATGAGTGGTGCATTTATTATGTTCTACACATTTTTCTGGAATTCAGCTTGTATTTGTTGATCAAGTATTTCAAAAACTTTCCCTTTGTCCATATTTTAAAGATGATAAATTTTGACTGTTACTGATTTGCAAAGATACTGACAGCTATAAAATTATGGAGTTTTTTCCTAGACTAGAGAACTGGTTGTAATTAAAGTAGTTAGCTATTCTTTTACAAGCTGCTTACTTCTCACAGGCTGAAAATTCTTCTGTAGAGATATTTGTCTTTAATTTTTTGCTTGATTGCAAGATGCAGGTTACTGTAATTCTTAGCTACCCTAATATACAGGTACATGTTATGTGACCTTTGATAAGAAACAAAAAGTTTTGTTTATGGATTCCTACATTTTGTACTTGGCTTACAATAGTTTCTTAATCACAAATGCTGTGCATGGAAATATAGTGGAAACGTCATTTTTTACTCCATTTTAAAATTTTCCTTGTCAGAGGCAGCCCTATCCTTTGACAGGTGGTCACTGTGGTGAGTGTGCGTATTACACAAATGATGGCATATTATTCACACTGTCTTGCCTTTTTGTTTAGCAAGATATTAAATATATTTTAAAAATAAAATATGAACTTAGCACGTAAGTCTTTCTGTAAAAGCCTCTTTGTAAATATATTTTTAGATGTATTTATGCAGCAAATGTTTAGTAAGTACCTAACACATCTCAGGCGCCGTGTGTGGCCTGGTGGTGAAAGAATTGTCCTGATTCAGCGTCATCTAATTGATTTACCTTTTCTCATTGGACTGTCTGTCTTGATATTATTCATACTCCAGAAACAAATAAAAGAGTAACATTTATACCTTGATATAAGCCACAGTTTGCTGAACCCCCTTTTTTAATCCTCTTTTCTTCTTTTGGTATTTGGCTCTGATTTCTGAGCTTCATTAAATCTTTTCTTAAGGCATAGAGTCTATGTATGATTCTACCTATCTTCTTTTTCTTTTTTGTTCTACAAGCCTAAAGAAATATTTGCGTGCATATTTAGACACTTCTGCCAAGTCCTGAATGTGTAATTAACTGCAAATGACTTTTAGCAGGTTCTTATAAGCAGTAGACTCACCACCTATGTATCACTGTGCTTCATGTAGAGAGAGCCCTTGTGAAGGTATTACTTGCTTATTTAAGAAATGTTTAATTACTAATGAGGAATGAGGCACCACACTAGTGGACAGGAGTACTCAGAGGAATAAGGCAGCTCCTGGACTCTAGATGTCCATGTAGAAAGATAAGCATGTAAATCCATAAGTCAGCATGATAGTTACTGTAGTCGTGGTTTATAAATAATATTGTGGGACACAGAGGTGATTGATGTGCCTGAGATTGAGGTGGCAGTAGAGGAAAGGAGGCATATTCACAAAGCAAGAGAGTCTTACACATAGTGAAAATGAACAAGACAAAAGTAGCTGGGGAAGATGAGACACTCCAGGAAGAATAAACAGTATGTATAAAGGCATGTAGGCAGGAAAGCATCTTGGTGCTTTGAACCACTGATGTTCGTTAGGACGAGAGTATAGAGTTTAAGCGGTAGGAGGAAAAGTTTGAAAGTTCTTGCTTTCTTTATCAATGGCTTTTCTCTAGGCCTGTGTGGTAGGTGTACTAATTCTGTGATGCCAAATATTTCAGGTGGTACCTAGATACACATTTATGTTTGTTTTAATAACCATGGATTTATTTATCTAGTAACTTTCTGGATGTCCAGTGAAACCAGTTTTTCAAATACAAAGATTTTCTTTTGATATAAATAAATAAATCTAGGTAAGCAAATAATGATATAGGCACTACAGAAATAAAAACCCAGGAGGGCGGTTCACTTCTGAAAGAACAGCATGAAGAGTTCTGGAGATTCCCTAATGAAACAACCATAACTGGTGAGAATTTTTTTTTTTTTTTTTTTTTTTAAAGCAGTCATTTATAGTCTCTGGACTGCCGTTACAGGGACTCAACAGCAGATGTGATGTGACAGAAGAATTAGCAAGTTTGAAGAAAGATTGATCGAGATAATGCAATCCAAAGAACAGGGAGAAAAATTTAAAATGAATAAAACCATTTACATACATCAACACAGACATAATGGAGTACCAAAATAGAGGCGAGGGAGTGAGTGTCAAAAAGAATTATTAGACAGTTATGACTTGGAAGTTCCCACATTTAATGAGACAATGTTAATCAGCACATCCAAGAAGCTCAACAAACTAAATAAAGGCAGAGATACACAGGGACTCCTTATAATGAGATTACTTAAAGTCAAAGAAAAAGAGAAAATCTTGAAAGCTACAAAAGAAAAAATGACACGTCACAAAGGAATTGCAATAGGATTTAGACCTCACCAGAAACAATGGAAACCAGAAAGCAATAGAATATCATTCAAATTTCTAAAAGTAAAATAAACAAAAATCACCCACAAAAGAAGGTTGCCAACCAAAAATTGTATACACAGCCTAGCTCTTTCAAAAGTGAAGGTGCTAGATATTCTCAGATAAATAAAAGCAAAGAAGTGGTTGCTAGCAAACATACCTTATAATTAATATTAAAGGAAATTCCTCAGGCTGAAATTAAAAATTGAGATAGCAATTTGAATCCAGCACACACACACACACACACACACACACACACACACACAGATCCTGATAAAGGTAATTACAAAAGAGCAAGAATTTGTTTCTTCTCCCTTTTTCTATTAACTGATTAACAAAGTCGCTTGTACAGACCAGTATGTATATAATTGTATTGTGAGATCTTTACACATAAACTGTCTACCAATAACAGCACAAAAAAGATAGTGAGAGTGAAGTTATATTTTAATAAGAAAATGATTAGAGATGATAACCAGAATCCACAGGAGCAAATGAAGTTAACCAGAAATGATATATAGGTAAGTTAATAAGTACTTATTTTGTTTCCTTAGCATCTTTAACATTTATAAAATTATAAAAGATAAAAATATAACAATGTGATATTTTTGTACCATTAACAGATGAATATATATAACAATAATAGCATAAAAGTGAAAATAAGGTGATGGAGCTATATAGAAGTAACATTTCTATGTCTACCTTGAATTGGAAGTGTAAATCTTCAGTAGATTCTGATAAACTAGGTTGTTAAGATTCTGTAAGTTAAGATGTGGTAAACCCTAGAACAACACAAGAAAGTAACTAAAAAAAAAATGTGTATATATATATATATATATATATATGTAACGATAAACATCATGAAAAGAGTTAAACTATAGAAAACATTCACTTAATGAAAAAGAATGCATAGAAGACTAATTGAGCCATAAGAGATACAGAAAAAATGTTTTCCTGGAGACTTAGTTATTTTATAGTTAGGAGTGACTGGAATAATGAAACCAAGGGAGAAGATCTCTTATAGGAGATATAGAGACATGAAATAGAGAGAAAATAAAATATGAATGGATTAAGCAATCTGATCAAAAGGAAAAGCTTGTCAGATTGATTAAAAAAAAAAAAGAACTGCTTTTGTCACATCCTAAATGTTCTGCTAGTTCTTTGCTTCATTTTCACTTGTTTCCAGACAGGTCTTCATTTCATCAGTGATCCTGGAGTCGTTCAGAAGCATGTTGTGTAGGCTGCATACCTTTGGGGTTCCTGCTGTTCTGTTCTTCTGGTTCACTTCTCCTTTTACTCCTTTGTGGTCAGAGACGCTGTCTCTAATTACAGTCGTGCTAAAGTTGCTAAGACTGATTTCGTGTCCTAAGATGTGGTCTGTCCCTGAGAATTCTCCATGTGCACTTACGGAGAATGTATGATCTTTTTATTGGGTAGAGCACCCTGTATATATCTGTTAGGTCCATGTGCTCTGTTATTTTATTTAGAGTCCTATTTCTTTGTTACTTTTTCTGTCTAGTGATGTGACTACTGAAGTTCTCTACTATTATTGTGTTATTGTCAAAATCTGTCTTTAACTCTGTATTTGTTTTTTTAATATATTTAGATGGTCTGCATTGGGTGAATAAATGTTAATTATAGTTATTTCTTCTTGTTGAATTATCCCCTTGGCCATCACATAGTGTCCTTTTTGCCTTTAGATATCTTTTTAAGGTGGATGCTTATCCTGTCTGAAATTAGTATTTGCTGATTTTCTTTCATCACTGTTGCTTTGATATATTTTCACCTTTGACCTTCAATCTGTTTTTGTCTTTGGATCCGATATGAGTTTCTTCTAAGCATAGTGTTGATGGATACTGTTTTTGATCTATCCAGCTACTCTGTGTCTTTTGATTGGTGTGTTCAGTCCATTCACATTTAGGGTGATAACTGATATATAGAGGTTATTACTATCATTTGAGTCTTTGTTTTCTGTGTCTGTTCCTATTTTTTAATTGTTTTTTCCTCTCTATGAATTTTGGTGTTAGTCCTTTCAATTTTGTCTAATTTCCAGTATGTATCTCTGTAGCATTAGGTTTTTTAGCTGTTGTCTGGATTTATCACTGTCTTTACATCTCTATGATAGTCTTTTATGAACTATTGCCATATCATATTTATGTGTTCAAATATATGTTCCCCACAGGTGATTTTTGTTCTCTCCTGTTGGTCCTGTCTTTGTTTATGCATTTGCTTTCCTGTTTATCACCGTTCTCAGGGTTTGGTGGATCTTTGTTTTCTTTTTCCCTGCTGTAGGACCCCTTTCGGGATTTCTTGAATAGCAGATTTGGTAGCGGAAGAATCCATTAACTTTTGCTTATCATTGAAGACCTTTATTTCTCAATCATATTTGGGTATAGTATTCTTGGCTGGTATTTTTTGTCTTTTAACATTTTGAATATGTCATTCCATTCTCTCCTGGCCTGTAGTGTTTCCGTTGAGAAGTCTGATGATAGCCTGATGGTTTTACCTTTGTAGGTTATGTTTCTCTTTTCCATAACAGCCTTGTGCAGTTTTTCTTGTTAGTATTTTTGTTAACTTTTGCTAGTTTTACTCTGATATGTCTGGCAATAGCTCTTTTTTACATTTATAAATTTTGGTATTATTTCTGCTTCTTCGACCTCCATGGTTATTTTTTGCAAGAGATGTGGGAAGTTCTCTGCTATTACTTCTTTGAGTAGATTTTCTGAATGTTTTTCTCTCTCTTCTCCTTCTGGGAGGTCTGTTTGTTCTTCTCATGGTGTCTGATATTTCTTGTAGTATTTCTTTATTTTTTCCTAAATTTTGTTTCTCTTTCTCTTCCATGAGAGTTGCCTCTATGATCTTGTCTTCAGTTTCTGAAACTTGTTCCTTAACATGATTGTGTCTGTTTATGGAGCTTTTTATCTTCAATTCCTTGACTGTGTCTTATCTCTAACATTTCTGCTAGGGACTTTCTTCATGGCCTCTTGGTGACACATTCCTCTGATCTGTCACTTCTTTTGTAAAATCTTTCAGTTTCTGAGGGGGTTGTTGTGTGCCTCCTGTATATCATTCAGCTTTTTTACGACTATTTTTTGGAACTCTTTCTCTGTTAGGTTGTCCCATTCAATGCCAATGGAGTTCTTTTCTGGGGAGGTCCTCTTGAAGAACGTTTATTGCCGTACAAGTGTATATCAAAAACCAAGAGGGAGCCCAAATTAAATCCCTAAACTTATACCTGAGGGAATTAGAAAGGGAAGACCAATCAAAACCAAAAATCAGCTGAAGAAAGGAACCAGTAAAAATTAGAGCAGAAATAGATGAAATTAAAAACAAAAGAAACATCCAAAAGATCAATGAAACAAAAAGCTGGGAATTTGAGAAAATAAACAAAATTGATAGACCTCTAGCAATACTCACAAGAAGAACAGAGACAACCCTAATGATAAGGATCAGAAATGAAGGAAGTGAGATTACAATTTATAGCAGAGAAATACAAAAGAGCATGAGAAACTATTTGAATACCTGTATGTCATATTCATCAATCATGAAAAAAGATTCCTAGAAACCTAAGACCTCCCAAAACTGAACTAGGAAGATACAGATATCTTGAACAGAGCAATAATAAGCACAGAAATTAAAGTTGTAATAAAAAAAAAAAAACTTCCAAAAAACGGGAGCCCTGGTTCAGATGATTTCACTAGTGAATTCCACCACGCACACAAAGAAGAGCTTAGCCCCATCATTCTTATACTCTTCCACAAAACTGAATAGGCAGGAAAACTCCCAAATACATTCTATAAGGCCAGCATTATCTAATTTCAAAATTAGACTAAGACAGCACCAGAAAATAAAATTATAGGCCAATATGACAGATGAATATAGATGCAAAAATCCTCAACAAAATCCTGACAAATAGAATTCAATACATCATAAAAATTATATACCACAATCAAGTGGAATTTATCCCAGGCATGCAAGGATGGTTCAATACACATGCATCAATTAATGTAATACAGCACAACAAAAAAGTAGATATCCAAAGCCATATAGTCATCTCAACAGATGCAGAAAATGCATTTGACAAGACAACACCCATTTATGATAAAAACCCTCACCAAAATAGGAATAGAAGACACATTCCTCAACATAATAAAAGCAATATATGACAAACCCATTCCAACATCATAATCACTGGTAAAGAATGAGAGACTTTCCCCTAAGATCTGTAAAAAGACAAGGATGCTCATTAGCACCACTACTTTCAACATAGTTCTGAAAGACTTGGCCAGAGAAATAAGGCAAGAAACGCATATTAAAGGAATCTAAACTAAAAAACAAGATATAAAACTCATTTTTGCTGATGATATGATATTACAACTAGAAAATTCTAGATACTCCATGAAACTGCTAGAAGCAATAAATGAATACAGCATAGTAGCAGGATATAATATCAATACACAAAAATCAGTAGCACTACTATATACAAACAATGAAGTAGAGGAAAAAGAAATTAAGAAATCCTATTCACAAATGCCTGGGAATAAATTTAACAGGAGGTGAAAGACCTCTCCAATGCAAATTATAGCAAATTAGCAAAAGAAGTAGAAGACACAAAGAGATTGAAAAGCATTCCATGCTCATGGATTAGAAGAATCAACATAATAAAAATGACTATTCTACCCAAAGCACTATATAGGTTTAATGCAATTATCATCAAAATTCCAGGGGTATTTTTCAAAGAAATGAATTAAACAATACTGAAATTTGATAGAATCACAAAAGGCCTTGAATAGCCAAAGCTCTCTTAACAGAAAAAATAGAAGAATGGAGGAATCACACTCCCTGGTCTCAAACTATACTATAGAACAAACATCATCAAAACAGTAGAGTACTGGGGAAAAAAAACCCAAGATACACTGATCAGTGGAATCATATTGAGAGCCTTGCATATAAAGGCACAGATATATGGACAGCTAATCTATGACAAAGATGTCAAGAGCATACAATGGAGTAAGGAAAGCACTTAACAAATGATGTTGTGAAAATTGGAAAGACATCTACAAGAAAAGAAAATTGATTACTCGCTATTGCCATACACAGAAGTAAAGTCAAGATAGATCATAGACTTGGAATAAGACCAGAAACCATATAAAATTTAGAAGAAAATATGGGCAAACCACTCTAGGACCTCAACCTCAAAGAGATCTTTGGTGAAGGGATAGTTAAAAAGAGGCCAAAGTAAAACCAAACAAACTGGAAATTGAAAAGTTGTGCACAGCAAAAGAACACCACTAAAACAAAAAGATAGCCCAGGGAACTGAGAAGATATTCACACAACATACATCAGATAAGAGATTAATCTCCAAAATGTATAAAGAGCTCACAAACCTCAAGAATAAAAGGCAAATGAACCACTCATAAAATGGGCAAGGACCTGAATAAATAACTAAAGAATGCACATAGATGGCCTACAGACACCTGAAAAATGCTCTATATCATTTATCATCTGAGAAATGCAAATAAAAACAACAATAAGATACCACCTCACACCAGTGAGAATGACCTATATCAAAAAGACTGGAAAAAGCAGATGTTAGATGGGGTGTTGAGAAAAAGGAAACTTCCTACACTGTTGTTGGGAATGTAAATTGGAAAAAAGTACAGAGATTTTTCAAATAAATAAAGATGGACCTACCATTTAATTCAGCAATCCTAGTAGTGGGCCTATACCCAGAGGACACAATATCTCTAATCAGAAAAAAAATATCTGCACTCTTGTGTACATCATGGCACATTTCACAATAGATAAACATGGAAGCAACCTAAATGTCTATCAACAAATGACTGGATAAAGAAGCTGTGGTATATAGACTTAATGGAATTCTATTCAGTTACTAAAAGAAATGAAATTGTGCCCTTTGCAACAATCTGCATGGAACTGGAGGGGATCATGTTAAATGAAATAAGTCAGAAAGAAAAAGAGAAATACAGAATGGTTTCACTCATGTGGAATATAATGAAATAAAACAAATAAATAGACAAACCTCAGCAAAAATTCACAGGACACAAGATGATGGCTGCCAGAGAAGTAGGAGTGGGGAAGGAAGGACAGAGGGGAAAAGTTGGTGGTAAATGCACTTGGAACTCTGGGTACAGGTGTGGTATACAGACTGAGATGCAATTTCAGTACCCTAAAATGAATATAATATGTGAACAAAAGAAAAAATTATTACTATTAAAAATAATAATGTGAGCTTCAATGAATAAAAATGGTAGTATACATATTTCAGAAAGAGAGAAAGAGAGAGAGAGGTGGGCCCTAGTCATTTAGCCATTGGGCATAGTCCACATACATCTGAAGGGCCTTGGTTCAAGTCTTGCGACCAGCAGGAACAACAAAGATGAACAACTAAATAAAATAGTTCTTCCTGCTCTCTCTTCCTGCCTTCAGGCTTCTGCTCACCTTCATTCCTGCCTATACATTTACTTAAAAAAAAAGCAAGAGCTAAACATATGTTTTCTATAGAAGACACATTAGAAATTCAAAGATGTGAAAGAGATGAAAAATTTCTATCATCCAAACCACAACCAGAGGTAAGCTAGAGTGACTTTACTAATGTCAAACAAAACAGACACTGAAACAACAAAAATTAGTAGAGATATAAAGAACATTTTATAATGATTATAATGGTTAAGCCATTATAATCCATCAGAAAGATAAGAGTTATAAATAAATGCATAGCAGAGTCTCAAATATATAAAGAAAACCTTGATAGAACTGAAGAGAGAAATAGACAATTAAAAAATTATAGTTGGAGATTTTAAAACTCTACTTTTGTATAGATTTATTTGAAAAATATCAGCATGTCAGCAAGGAAATGATCCACCCAACAAAAGTAGAATGCACTTATACCACTGAATATATTGTATAGTATGCCAAAGATCTATCTTCACTACATTCAAAAGACTGAATAGTATAAAGTATGGTCTCTAACCACAATAAAATGAAAAAAATTCACAAATTCTTCAGGAAAATAGAAAACCAAATCCAGTAACATATAAAAAAATACTCACCATGATCAAGCAGGATACCAGAAATGCAAGGTTGGTTTAAAAAAATCAGTTAATAAAATACACAGTATCAATAGAATAAAGAAAAAGACACATGATCATCACGATAGATAGAGAAGTAATCAACAAAACCCATCAACTGTTCATGGTAGAAATGCTAATTAAAATAAGAAGAGAACCTAATCAATCTGAAACAAAAAGTGTCTTTTAAAATCCACAGTCAATATAATTCTTACTGGTGAAAGACTGATTGGCTTCCCCTAAGATAAGAAACAAGACAATGATGATTGTTCTATTTTAATAACCAGAGAAATTAGGAGGGGCGGGGGGGAATTAGGGGCTTCTGTATTGGAAATGAAGAAATACTAGCTTTCTCTACTTACAGAAAATATGCCTTTGTATTTAGAATATCCTAAGGAATTCACTACGAAATCTAGTAGAATTAATAAATTAGTTTAACAAGATAATAGAAAGTAATTTACAAAAATCAGTCAAATTTTTATAAACATGAACAAAATAACTTGAAAATGTTTACAAGAGCATATTGTACAAATAAAGTACTTAGGATTAAATTCAACAAAAGAAGTGTAAAATTTAGAATATTACACTAGTTTCTCCCCAAGTTTATCTACTCACTCCTTATTTGCTTTGCCTCAATTGCTTTTTTAAGGAAATCATAAATTAGTCTGACTTTGTGCCAGGCACTGTTGTATGCCCTTCAAGTATATGAACTAAAGCTTCCTAACATTGCCTCTGAAGAAGATGCTACTTTGTCCCCACTTGCAGATTAGAAAGTGGAAGCATGTAAATTAATTTTCCCAGATCACACAGCCAGTAAGTGACAAAGATTCCTGGATACCAACCACAGGAGTCTGGCTCCAGCTCCGGTGGCTTTTGAATTTCTACACTGTGCAAAGAGCTTCTCTTTCTCCAAAGCCTGTATCTTTGGCCTCAATTTCAATTATAAAAAGAAATGCTCCATCTGTATAGTCATGCTGACATCTGACATGGAAGCCCTACTTGACGGTGCAAGTGGCTCTGGGTTCCCCAACATGAGAGTCGAAGGTGAGTTGTTTTAGGAAAAATCAGAACCTCCAGCCCCAAAGCTCAGCCAGGAAATATGTTTGCTTTGCAGTAACTAAACAAATCCTTTAGCTCTCAGGTGATCTCACGGGAATCAGGGTGGCAGGGGTAGGAAGGAGAGAGGAGGAGCTGCTGCAGAGTTTGTACCTGTGTCTCAGTCTAGAAACACAATACCACTGAAGAATGAGCAAGAGTCTGAGACAAGAATTCATTTCCACTCCATTCTCGTGCACGTGTGCACACACACACACACACACACACACACACACACACACAATGTGCTGAGGGCAATGGCACAATCCTCACAGTGTCTTACTGCTGACAAAGCCATAGAGCTGCATGTTATTTTACACTCTGGCTTCTGGAGTTCTGTGTCAATGGGGCAGCCCACAGCTAGCTCCTTCCTGGCTTTTGTGTCTGGTTGGTTGTTTAGAGAAGGCTTATGGATGTGGGTGTAATGTGCTTTTCTTGTCACTTTCGGTCTCTATTTGCAAAATGTCCCATCCTCCCCTTTAGGGAGGATTCTTTTCCAAATAATTTGCTTTGATTTTATCAGTTGTTTTGCAAAACTCGAACACTTTTTGAAATGACCTAAAATGATTAAGTATCTCGAACACTTTTTGAAATGACCTAAAATGATTAAGTATCTGATCAGATTGAGATAAAGCTGGCATCATTTAACTGTTACCATTCAATTTTCTTATATGCACAAGAACATGTGGAATCAAGAAGAACTGAATTAATTTTAAGGAGCAGTCATTTAATTGATATGAAAACTTATGCTACCCAGAATTTTTTTTTTTTAAAGGTATAGGCAATAATAAAGGACAGTAAGTAGGCAGGCAGGCAGGAAAAGATTGAAGAAACACCCTATTTTATTTTTATTGAGTTATTCACATTGTTTGTTCCTCCCAGACCCTGGGATGCAAACTCTTGTCCATGGGATGTCCCTGGACTGTGCTCCTCTGGAGGTGGTGGACCCAACCACTACTCCACCAGGGCATGCCTCCAGAATTGTTTTAAATATTTGTTTTGTACTTGCATTTGCTGAATCACCACTGGGCATAGCCTTCTTGCGATAGCTATTACATCCACTTTGAATTCAGTGCTGAAGCTTCTGCGGCAGATTTCTATTTGGTTTTCATGTGCTTACTGATATTACCACAGCTCTAGGTAGATGGTGTCAATATTTTGTATAAATTACACTTTGGTTATTAGTTTTTTAAGGCATGTAGATTCAGCGCTTAATTTTTTTATTAAACATACACTTTCATTTTATAGTTCATTGTTGCTGAAATGGTTTACTGGAAAAAATTAAAACTATGTTATTAAGCAATAAAGTACATACGTAGCTGTAGATTTATAGCATGCATGTAAATCTTAAGACCTTTGTAACAAGCTCTACTGAACTACTAAACTAATATACTGCTAGAACTGCACTTTCTACTTCCTGCATGTTTTTCGCATTCACTTGACCTGAAATTCCCACGTTTCCCACTGACCTCACTTGTTGACTGATGTGTCTTAGGGCAGGTGTGATAATTGGCTGTCTGCAGCAGTAGCAGCCAATATTTTTCCAAGCAATGCCTGACATCAAGAGATTGCCTTCTCTTCTATACATGACATGTTCTAAAAACCAATAAATTTCTACACAAGATCATGACAGGAGCTGCAAGTACAAAGTGGAGAACCCACCGACAAGAAACAAAAATATTTTGGAGTCTTTTGAGTCTAGGTAACTAAAACATAGGTGGGAAATTATTGAGAATTTGTCCCAGGCACATCCAAGCTTACTTAAGAACAGCCTCCGTGGGCAAGGAATTGAAACAAAGCCAACTATCATAAAACATCCAGATTGAAACTCAACCAATCATTGCTCAACTCACTTCACCAAATTTGCATGTTATCGCACCAGTTAGAACTCAATTGACTTCCAGCCTTATTTACAAAATGGGCCATCAATTGGAATTTAAACTTCTAACCCTTTCTTTGCATAGTTTACCTTTACAATGTGGACATAAAACAGACCTAAGTTAGGCAATAAGGCCTACTTGAATCTATCTCCCAGGCTATAGTCTTAATAAAACACAAGTCAATGCTTATCTTTTGCTTCAAACAAGTGTCATTCACATGGGACAGCATCACAGACCAATCTTGGCTTACTATAATTAAAATGAAAATTATAGTACTAAAAAAAAAAAGAGCACATGCTAAATTAGCTGGGATATTGCTAAGACTGTAGCTATAATCCAAGAATGTTCTATGCAGATTAAGAAGATTCTCAAGAAATGGATGTATGCTTACCCCACCTTTGTCAAGTGGCTATAGTCATGTACTCTGTTAAATCAATGAGCCTGGTGTTCTGGGAGGTATCTGTTACAGATTCTACACATTTGAAAAACATCACTATGTAGACCATATTTAAACTCATCAGATTGGATGGGGTCACCAATCAGGGAGGCAGAGAGATTCAAGTATTATACCCTGGGTATTAGGCCAAGATTTAAAACTGATGAAATTTGAATTGTCAAATGCCACTTCATCAGGTTCCAGAGCGTGCTGGAACTTCAAATCCAGAATATTCACTAAGTGTTTGCTTTCTTCTAGGACCTTTCAAACCCTTGTAAGTCTCTTGTGAGGAAGAGGTTAAGCTCAGGCCTGGGCAGAGAAGACACATCCCTGATGTATGTCAGTACAAAACCCCAGAGTGAAGAAGATGATGAGTTGCAGAAAGCAGATCTCCTCAAGGAACTTGAAAAATACTTTTCACAAATTTGGGAAATAAATTGTCAGGGGATCAGATATCACCTTGGGCCATAAATTCGTGACAGTGGCTACGTATTAGCTGTTCAGAAGCTAGTCCTATGTTTTCAGACAAGATAAATGGAAACCAGGACCATGTAGCAATTAAAGGGCAAGTGCCAGGTCTGAAATTTAAGTTAGTGGATAGCAGACCTGGTGTTCTTTTTACTGCACTAAACAATCCTCATGAAACTAAATCTCGCTGGCAGTTGATTGATAAATTGGAGTATCAGGCTGGTGCTGTCTCTATGTCTGCTAAAGCAAATGCAAAAAGTGTGTTTTGTTCCTTACAGAAGAGTGTCAATGGTATTTTATAATATTTCTATTCTACCCCAATCAAGTTTTAAAAGGAAAATGGAGATTCTTTCCCCTACCCTTTACTGAAAGGAGTCCCATGTCTTTGAAGTCTGAAAGAAAAACCCAAAACTCAGGGCGATGGAATGAAGAAGGGGCCACAGAGACATCCAGGGAGAATCGCAGAGCCTCAGAGGGTGTTAACATGACTCTGGGTTATTGAATGACCTCCAAATGCAGCTCATTTTTCTTAGAGTCAAATACCTCTTCTTTCTGATTTCACTCTGGATTCAGGCTGTCAGTTTGCAAGAGGTGGCAGGAGTGTTTCCTCTTGACTGTGCCTCTTGCTTTTCTCATGAACCCACAAGGCGTAGTGGTCAGAATGCTGAACTGAATCAATAGGCTGGTGTATGGGGATGGCTTGGCCACATACTGTCTTTGTGGTCTTTGGTGGTGGTTTTTTTTAAATTCTAAAATAGGTACAAAATACCTTCTCCCATTACTTCTTTAGGTGGCTGAGAACTTGCAGAAAAGCATTTGAGAGATGACATTATGAACTCTTGAGTGTAAGAATTCTTATTTTAAAAGCAAGCAATAGGGAGGAAGGTATGCTGATGTAAAAAGAAAAGGAAGATACTGAACAAAATTTTATTGTGAGCAAGAGAATTGCCATGGAATAGACAGAGATACGGACAAGTTGGGTCAAGAACCTGAAATCATGCTCCGATTTTTAGAACTTCCTAAATGTTTAGTGTTTCAAAGGAAATCACATGTACCTAGGGAGTGAGAACACACTGTGAGGGCAGGGAAGGGGAGGAGATTGACTCCCTGCCCAGCTGTGAGTTTTCTCATTGCGACTCTCAGACCCAGGCTTCTGGAGTTCCAGGCCTATCTGAAATGACATGACTGAAAATATAACTGTGGATGGTATTTCGGTAGGGAGAGAAAGGTTTTGAGAAAGACTGAACTTCTAAATTGGATCTTACAGGCAAATGGATAAGGAGGGTGTCACTCCACCATATTGGAGAAGACTGTGCTGTTCCCAGGGCTTCACAAATCCCATCTCTCCTTCCACTAAACAGCAGCGCCAGGCAAATAAGACAGGTGGTATTGTCTGTTTTGTAACTAAGGCATCTGAAGCCAAATTGACTCAGAGCTGGTAAGTGGCAGAAGGTAGACTTAAATTCAGGTTTGCAATCAATATACTCTGCCCACCAAGATCTCTATTTACAAAAGCCCAGAGAGGTTAAAAAAAAACTTCTAAAAGTCAGAGAGCAGTAAATAGCGAGGCAGGACTTCAGTTCAGACTCTTAATCTTTTGCCACACAGCTTCCATAATGGGCAGTGGAAATGTTATCTAACTCAGAAGGTGCTAGGGCGACACCCCAGCTTCAGTAAGATGGCATTCCAAAGGAGACGGTGACACTTTTGCTTGGGACTCTGCCACACAGTCTCTGTTGCTTCCTTCTTACCACCTGTTCTTGACATTCAAGCTGGTGCTCTCTGGAAGTAGTTCTTCTGTGGCATGGCAGAGTATCAAGCCCTAGTTTTGTTAAAACACCTCCAAAATGATTCCTTCTTAAAATACAATTTGAAAGACGTGTTACGTGCACATGAAAAGGCAAAAATTAACCCTGGCTCATCTTCTGACTTGTTTTACATACAAGGTATAACCATTCAGTGCCTTGGTTTTAGGTTGCAAAGTAGAAATAATATTTACCAACATATCCTCTTCTAAATATTAGAGTTCATCAAAGTTTAGAACTCTTACACAACCCCAGCAATTAATCCATCTCCCAGCAATTAGTCCATCTTTGTGGCATCACTCTCCCGCTATGTATCAGTGAGTTCACCTGCCATCCTGCAGTTGTCCCACCCAGGACTCTGGGATCTAACACAGCCTCCTTCCTTTCCCACTTGAATATCCAGTCAGTCTCTGAGTCCTGACACCTACATTTCTCTCAAACACATTTTCCCTTGTCAAGCCTCTGTTTTCTCTCCAGTGGGCTTTCCTCCTGCCTACCTCCTCTAAATCTTGCTCTCCTTCAATGCATTTTCCACACCAGTGGTGCCCCAGGAGCCAGGTATGAGGAAAACTCAGTAAGGAGATGCATTCACTAGAAAGAATTTAAAAGCATGGCAAAGCAGAATAGGTCATTCCCAAAATATGCCACTTGGACATATGGATTGTTTTGAGCTGAAGACAATTAAGATCCGAGAGACTCAGGAAGCCTGTGCCTCTCTTTTCTAACTGCCTAAAGTAATATAGAGGGAGGGTCTGTTCCAGAAGGAAGCTATCACCAGAGTTAATTGCGAAGAACAGAAGCCAAATGTGGCAGACTGGGGGCAGGTTAGCAGAGCCTATTGATTCACATTCTCTCCACATGCCTTTGTCTCTGCATGACATGGCAAACATTAATTTACCAAACATCCATTGTTTCCATTTTCCTGGAAATTGTCTTCCTCCTTTTGGAAATCCTAGCCCCCTATTCCCTTCTCCCTAGCTTGGGATGGCATATACCCCTCACTTGCATGACAGAGAGTCCTGTCATTGTAGGGCTCCTGTACATATAAGATTAACTTTTTCTCCTGTTAATGTCTTATCACAATTTAAATTAGACCATACAGAGAACAGAAAAGGGTAAAAAGAATTTTTTTCCTCCCATACAAAATTAATAATGAAACCTATTAAAATCTGTTTTGGTTATCACCATACACTGGCAATTCTAAACAATTTCAGCAACAAAGAACTAATTCCTGGAAAAAAAAAAAATTTGGTAGTCTAAGTTCTATACTGTCGCTACAGTTGCTGTTGAATTTAAAATTAATGTATAAGCATTAAATCGATCATTTTAATAAGTAAGATTTAATAAACATTGTAACCTACATGGAAATGAACTCAGAGAGTTCTCTTAGAGGAGCATGTCCCTGACATGTGGATTCGCCATCCTGATTTAGGATGGGAAACAGTATATTTTAGTTGTGGTTCATGTCTCTAATCCTTCTGCAACTACACATTTAAGCATTTAAACAGGAGCCCCAAGTTAAACGACAATGGCATATGATTGCAAAGATAAAGAAACAGAATTTGAGTTATTTTCCTTTTATTATTCTATGTGACTACATCAGTTTATGAGATCACTTACGTTCTGAGACTATTTGTTTAAAATTTATAACAGAAAAACTTTATCGAGTGCATATTTTTCCTTTTTTTTTTTTTTTTTAAGGAGAGGTACATGCAGGAATAAAGGTGAGTATTTAGGTAGGCAGGAAGTGAGAGGAGGAAGAAGCACTTTACTTTTGTTTAGTTGTTCATCTTGGTTTTTCTCCCAGCCTGGGACATGAACATGGATCCTTGGGATGTATGTGACCTGCACTTTGGTGCAAGGCAGGTGACCAAACCACTACTCCACTGGGGCACATCTCTTTTAATAATTTTTTATTGACGTAACATTGCATGATAACATTATCTAAGTTTCAGGTGTACAAGATTATGAATCAATATCTGTATATACAACAATAAGTTTACTGCTACTGTAATAGCTCTCTCTCTTAACCGACAAATCCAAACGGTGCTCTTTTAGAAGTAGTGAAGATAGCTTTATTACACACGGGCCAGATATAGAATCTGAGCCCTGAAATACTTTTGGGATACACTTTTATTGGTGAGGGAGAGGGGGAGGTGTAAATTAGAACAGGAATTACAAATGAAATTCAGTTATTCATCTGTGAATTCCTCGCATGGTTAACACACAGGATTCACATAATTATAAAATGCACATGAAAGGGGTCCTTTTATTTAGTCAGTAGCTTCCAGCCAGTATAGACTGTCTGGCATCTGGTGGCTGAGTGGCCACTGTTGGTCTTCAGCAGCTGGAAACTGGGGCACAGCTTCCTCTCTTCTACATGACAAGTCCAATTCTGAGCTTTACCATATAATTAATCCTTTTTATCTGATTTACCCACACCCTTCAAGAAGTTGTTTGCTAAATTTAAATAGTCTTTAAAATGGAAAACACCTTTAAAAAGATACTGCCCTAAAGTTAAACAATCCTACAAAATATTATTATTCAAAGTCATTTTGCTCTGTATAGGAGAAGATGTTAGAAATGACCTACCTCAGCTCAGAGTAGCTGGTGTGTTCTTTTTCAAAGCTCCCCTAATACTTGCTTAAAACCACTGGCTTCAAACACTCATCCTGGCCTGCAAGGTCACACACAGTTTGATCCCTGCCCACCATGCCATCTTGTCTCGGTTCACTCCCCCTCACTCTCTAGCTTCCAGTCACATGGGTCTTTATCCATTTTGTGCCCAACCCTTTCACACCTCAAAATAATCTCCATAGCTGCCCACCTCCTCCTTTGACTGAATTCCCATCCTCCTTAGCACCTCAGTGTAAATGTCTCTTTCTGGGGAGCCTCCTCTAATTCTCTACTGTCACCTCTCATATCAGCATCATGTAATTTAGCACTTATCAGGGTCCTAATTACACATGTGATTCTCCAGTCAAGGTCAGGCTTCCACCAGTCAGCCCTTGGGCACCCTCTGTGTGTGGTATCTGAGAGGACACTCTGGAATAGAATCCCCACCCCCCCACCCAGGAAGGTGGTGTTGAAGGGGAATTTCTTCAGGTCCTCAGTTTTATTTATTATGATTATTTTAACCCCCAGGGAAGCAGATTCAGATTGTAGACTGCCATGTCCTGGAGGACAACTGGCTAGTGGCTCTGGGTCGTCGCCAGCCTCGTTCTCTAACTCTGCATCGCTGCCGCCATGCCAGCCAGGCCGTGACCCACTGGGGGCTGAAGCGACTTTTCCAGAGCTGCAGGGATGTTCTCCAGGTATCAGTATTCAGCACATTACAGAACATGCTTCCCGCCACAGGGAATTGTATGGATTTCCTCCTAGTGGCTTTATACTTACCTTTGTTCTCACTTCCATAAAACAATATCTCTTTTGTATGGGACTGTATCAAAATGTAATGTATTGAGTGGCTACTGTATTCATTTGGCTTAAAAAGCAAAAATTACATAGAAAGATACCCTTTCAGAACTCTCACTCGCCCTGTTTCTACTGGTTTATAAGGGTTGTCATATCACAGCCCCACAAGCTTAGTGGATTAAACCACAGAAAAGTGTGGTCTCACAGCCCTGGAGGTGAGAAGTCTGAGGTGCAGGAGCCCCCAGCATTGGCTCCACTGAGGACCATGTGGGAGGATGTGTTCCAGCTTTCTCCAGATTTGGGGAGCTTGCTGACAACCTTTTGCATCCCTTGGCTTAAAAAGCAAAACTTCAATCTCTGCCTGATCTTCACCTCACATATTCCTTCTGTGTCTAAATTTCCCCTTCAATTTAATTTAATTTTTTTTAAAGGAAAGGTGCCAGCAACAAATGAAGGTAGGTAGGTAGGTAGGCAGGTGGGCAAGAAAAGAGAGGAAGAAGAAGCATTTATTTATTTTATTTAATTGTTCATCTTGGTTGTTCCTTAGGCTCTAGAACACAAACCCGGGTCCTTGGGATGTATGTGCCTTGTTCCAGCCTGAAGCAACAGACCTGACTGCTAAACCACCAGGGTGTGACTAAATTTCCCTTTTTAATGATGACATCAGTCATTAGATTGGTGCTCACCTTACTCCAATTTGACCTTATAGTAAATAATTATGTATGCAATGAATCTATTCCCAGATTAGGTCACATTTGGGGGAACTGGGGATCATACTGCAAAAACATGAAGTTTGGGAGATCGTACTTCAACCCATAACATATATCCCAAGTGCTACTTTAATGTCTGATTGGACATGCATGCATGTGAATAGGCATTTTAATTATCTGAACATAGACATTAACATTATTTTACATATACACTCAAGGTAATTTTTGCAGTTTTAATACACACTGAATTTTTCAGAAATACAACTACCAGGCTTGTTATTAAAAAGTGTGTTTTGTTTTCTTTTGAATTATATCAAGAGTTGTTTGTGTCTTCATATCATTAACAACAACATTGTCATAGTATTTGGGTCACCAAGACAACATACCTAAAGCCTGAGAAATGTCAGGCTTCTGCAACTATAAAAATAAGCTAGAATATGCTGCTCTTGTCACACAGCTTTTCTTCTTTCTGAGGTGAATAGAATGAGATTGTAAAATGTTCTAAGCAGGCTATAGATATTACCTCCCAATATATTTTAAGATATATATCTTGATAGATATACAAATATGATAGCTATCATATGATTAAAGTGCTATGTTGTGGCATCTGGGAGGTATAGAGATTTTCATATTGTAAAATACTTTGAGAGTCTACTATTGTTAAAAATTTTCTCTTAAGACTATTATTTTTTGGTTAGTCTTACTTCCACCAGTATTTTCTAATTGCTGGGGCTCTGCCTGCTCTGCATAATCTTGTCCCCTTGGTTGAGGAAGCCCAACATTTTAATTGTGCCTTCAGCTAAGGGTTTTTAATGGTGGGAAATATCCTTGTACATTTGAATACAATGACACTTTAAAACCAGTGGGGTGTTAAGTTCCTCATTTAACACATTCACTCATTCACATATTAGTTAGAAATGTTCAGTCTGACAGAACTTTCAATGTTGAGCATATCTAACCTTCATCAGAGTTCACAGATGAACAGTTTAGGAGGACAGAGGGTGTCTGCTTTCTGTTGACATTCATGGTTCAATTGGTGTGCAAATATTGAATTCTTTCCTGCTATAATAAGCAAATAGCAGCAAATCTATTATCCAGAAGAGCAAAATTTTGAAATAACCACTCAAAGTTGAAAGTGTATGTATGTATGAGTGCATTTAGAATTCTTTTCATCCAGTGAAAAAGCTCATGGTATGGGCTGAGGAAACATTTAATCAAGAATCACAGTTTTTCAACAATAGAAGGGCCCTTAGGGATGATCTGGGCTATTTCACCTGCTGGACTTGCCTGCTTTTACAAAGTGATCAAACTGAAGCCTTCAGAGACAAACTGAATTGGTGGTGACTTCAGAAAATTGGCCTCTTTTGAGGGGTCTTATAAAAGTAAATCTGTTAACGCCAAGTCCTTATCTTCAGTTACCACTGAATGCCAATCACAAAACATTAGACTGATGTTGAGAGGATAAGGCTTTTATTCAGGTTATTGATAACTTGGGGTTTGGTGGACTGGTGTCCAAAAACAACCATTCCTTCCCCAAATGGAGTGGGGGACTTTTTAAGGGGCAAGGAAAAGGGGAGGACCCGAAGGGGTGCAGTAAAGGGCTTTTATGCAGAGGCAGATGGGTCCAGATGATCCCAAGGGGGTTCAGGAAAAGGGATTTGGGAAGGAAAGTGGCTGGTGACGGGCCCCCAGGGCAGCTGCATTGCTATTGCTGGGGTGGCTGTTGTAGTCTTGCACCAGCAGCTTGATTTTTGATTATAGCTTTGTTTCAGGGTTTTTCCCCCATAGCAATAAGGTTGATGCTAAGCAAATTTCAAGAAAGAAGAAAAGAGAAAAACAGGCCTGTTATTTTGTTAATCATTTAATTTGTGAGGTCTCCTTTAGATTTTGTATTTTTATATGATTTTTTTAAAGAGGAGAGGTGCAGGCAGCAATGGTGGAGAATTTCTGAAACAATCTCATGTGACTTCAAAATACCTCCAGTTCAATAAGATAAAAATAAGGAAGGGAGAGAAAAGTAGGGATAAAAAAGAAAAAGAGGACAGAAAAATGAAATGAGGCCAAAGTTTAGGTCAATTTACAACATATGTCTTTCAACATTTGATGTCCTGTTAACTGTTCAATTTCACAAATCTAAGTCTAGATTTTCCAGCAGCCAAGGTGAAGAAGAATGCATAATCATATTTTCCATAAATAAAAACAAAGAAGTAACTCAGAAGAATAAAAAGTATCCCCTGGCCTGAGTTTTCTGACAAATGTTTTTCCCGGTTTCTCATAAAGAGGATAATTGATAATGTGTCTATAAAGAGTGATCTGCTTGCCCTGGGGGAGTAGCAGTTTGGTTGTATGGCAGAGCCTCCAGACAGCGAGAAGACTGACAGCTGGCACTCAAGTAGAGAAAAGCACTTTATTGTACCAGTACTGGCTCAGGGGCACCCTTACCCAAAGCTGAGCAATGGGAGTTTTGGGGAGCTATTAGCTAACCTTTTAGTGGGTAGGAAGAAGATGAATAGGATGCAAGGTTTTCTCTAGTGTAAAGGTCTGTCCAGCTAAATGGGAAAATAAATTAACATATTTAACACTTGTTTAAAAATGGACTACAGCTGATCTTGGAACAATGTAGATTTGAACTGCTGGGGTTGACTTACTGCCAGATTTTTTTCTACCCATGAATTCTGGTTGCAGCATTCAACCAACATAGGATGTGGAGTCATGGATATGAAGGGCAGACTTGACTTTAAGTTATACTTGGTGATCACTGGATTAAAAAGATCTCAGAGATGATGAGATTTAACAAAGTCTCTATTCATTAATCAGCTTGAGGGTTTAAACCTGGGACCAGTCAGAAAGATTGCTCTGTATAGACTGACCTGGTTACAGTCCTGGGTGGGTTTTTTAAAATCACCCTTGACTAGGTGATGGCTGTGAATATTATCTGGAGATCAAGAGAAGTTCACTGGGTGATTAAAATGTTAATGCTGCAGGAACCTTAGGGAATATTCAGAAAGGTTTCTCTCCTGTAGCTTCTATGGGGTAGATGAGGCGTGAGGTATAGTCTTACATTCTTTTTTTTCCCCACAGAATTAGGCCAGTTTGTTTTGATTTCCACCTGTGCAAGTTTCTTTTGAGCCCAAGAATAATTTATTCTACATGGGGGCTTCCCTAACCCCTGAGTTTTCCAAGAATCTTTAAAAAATATGCTGAGTGAAATTAACTTGGAATTCCTTCAGATGGTGCAGTAACCCTGGATCCCGGATGGAGGTTGTCGGCTCAATTCTACTTAAAAATTATTCCATGGTAAGGCTTAGCCCCTGAGATGTAGACTATTTAACTATCTCCTCTAGGTTTTATATTCTTGTTAAAGATATAAGTAGGGATCGATCTCATTTATTTGAACAAGAATTTGATCCGCATTCCCATCAATCATTCTTCTTAGGGATTTTTAGCAAAGTGAGAGGCGGTCCCAAAGATCGCTTGCAAAAGTAGACTCAAAATTGTTTGGAATGGTTTAAATTGTTTACTTTATGAGATAACAGATTTTAATCCTAGAAACTGTTGCACGTGAACTCAGGTAGCAATTGATGCGGGGACAGCATAGATTGGAATCTATAGGGCAGTATGCAGATGTATGAGTAGAAAACTAACTGGCAAAACCTGAGTTTAGGACACACCCCTAGATACGAGGTCCATTTTACTCCAGGTTACGTGGGCATGCCCACGAAGAAGGAAAGCCCCTAACCCTCATATGTATATGTATGTATGTATCCATCTTGCCTGTGTGAGAGGCAGGCAGACAGCACAGGTGTCACACACACACACACACACACACACACAAACACACACACACACACACACACACACACACACGTGTATTCTCTTGATGTAACCTTCCTGGCCCTACAAGGCACCTCAACTATACCTATTTCTGCTTTTTTTATAAACTCATTGTGTACTCCTGACCAAATGACTCTCTCCACAAATTCTTTCTGGACAAAATCGGCATTTCATTAGCTTGTCTCAGCTCCCTTGTGCCGCATCACCAATGAGGTTGAGAGTCCGTCCGAAAAGAATTCAAGGAAGGAAAAATTCCTGATGGCGCTGCATGCTAAGTTTTATAAAGAGTACTGGAGGACTGAGGGTTAAAGAGCGATCTGGGCAAGAGTCTACACTAAGCTGATAAGTCCAGGTGGTTTTACATGATTTGCAAATGAATTTTTCTGGGGTGGTTTCTGTTGTTAAGGATTGTGGGCCCTCCCCTCTCTCCTCAGTCTCCCTGGGGTTGTTACTAGAGAATGATTAGGGTCGCTAAGAAAGTACTCTGTTAAAAGCTAACTGTTTAAGAGTTATATAGTTTAAATACTAACCTTTTAGGAGTCAGGCAGATAACTTCGCTTTATTATTAACTTTGAATGATTAGGTAGATACCTGCACTTTATTGTGGAAACTTTATTGCAAGAATTCGCTTATTTGCTTACTTCATTGTTTCATGCACCTCGCCTTCTCCCCTTCCTTTGTTCAGTCCCTCATCAGAAATTAAGACTAGAATTGTTAATGAACATGAAACCTGTGATATTAATATTTTGTGTAAAATATGTGCATATTTGTGTTTCAATATTTATAAGACTTAAGAGGATTTGGCTTATTAGAGTAAGATTATTCTTATGATTCTAATTTAGTGTGTATCATTGAAGAAATAATTTATACACTAGCTAGGATCTGCATCCACATCACTCTGAGCCCCTTTCACTTCCTCCTTGCCAAATGATATTAGAAAGTGACCGATTAGTGTAAATTGGCTACTTGCCAGTAAGCAAGTTCATGCTTCATTTCTGGGTGCTGTTACCTTTTGCACTCCAACTGCCTCATTTCTCTGGATGGACTGTGTATTTTCACACCTGTGTCTTTCTTCATGCTGTTCCAAACACCGGCTGTTCTATCTCTGCTTAGAAAAACCCAACCCATCTTTTATGGCACAGTGGAAATAATCCCTTGGTTGATACCCCATGTCCCTTCCAGCATTCTAAAAGCAGAATTTTCTGCATTCTCTAATGTTCTTCAGTCCCTGCCCTGGAGCAAGTCCCTGTGACTGTCATCTATGGGGTCACACATCCATAAAGGCTCAGGTCGTGGTGAGACACAGTTTGTGGTCCATTGTAATCCCTTAGTACATGTTAAAGAGAACTAACCCAATGAGTTAAACTGGCATCATTTGAATATGCTGACTAGCTTGATAGTAGACGATTCATTATTCATCTAACTTTTATTTAAGATCCCATAAAATCTTAAGAATTTGAAAGATAATTTAGTCTATCTGCTTCATATTTAGGTGTTCGATGGAATATGTAATTTGAAGAAAAACTGCTGTGGCATAAAACAGCATAAAAATCACTGATTCTGGACAAACATTTTTAAAAAGAGGAAGGAAGGAACGGAGAGGAGGAAGAGCATTTAAGGAAGGAAGGAAGGAAGGAGGAAGGAAGGAAGGCAGGGAGGGAGAGGATGAAACATCTTTTATTTAGTTGTTCATTTTGATTTTTCACACCTGCCCCAAGTCTTTGAAACTGGGACCTTGGGCTTTACATGCCCGTGTTTCAGCTGCTTGAGCCATAAGGTGTGCCCCTAGACAAACTATTTTTTAAGGGTAAACTGATTTTTAATATAAAATTTAATAAACCAGATTTAATAAAATCTGATTTTGCTTAAAAAATTGAAAATTCCAGCAACGTGGCATCTTTATTCTTGAAAGGTATTATTCTTCTGGAACCCTTTCCAATTTACCTCAATTTCCTCCTGAAAGTTTCCCTTACGCAGTAGCTAATTAACAAGAGCAGCACTGAAACACCAAAAGATGGCTCTGGCACACCGAGAAAATTCACCTAGGCTTCTCCCTTCATTCACATGACTTTACTGTCACTGAAACAAATTGAACTTGAGGCTCTGGATTTGCAAAGATTGTGTTTCTATGAAGTATTATGGCAAAAAATATTACTTACAAATCAAACACCCTCTGAAAAGCACCTGCATTTCAGTGCTGTACTTTGCTATTTGGAGGAATCATTGTAAGTGCAAATTCTTTTGTAACTCAAATAAGCCCATTTGCTTATATTTCTATTGCCTTGACAAGAGCTATGTCTTGGCATATAATTCTGAGAACTTGTCCTATTAAAATTCCGTAAAAATGTCTTCCTTTTATTATTATGACATTTACTTTCCGCAGGAGAAGCTTAGGTTCTGTGTGCTTGTTTTTCCTTTACAAGTAATCTGTTTGACTTTCTTTTCCTGCATGGATAAGATCATTGTGCTTATACCGATTTTATCATGAAAATGAAATGGTTGCCAAGACAAACTGAAGACCAAGCAACATTAAATTAATTGTGCCAGGCACTCGTTAGAGCTGTAGATTCTGTTTTTAAAAAGTTGTATTGGTGTAGACATTTCATATAAAATTTATCCATGATCAGTGTGCAATTCAGTGATCTTTGGTTCCAGAATATTTCTGTCATCCCCCCAAATTCCTCTCTGCTCACTGGCAATTAATCCTTGCTTCCAGATCCCAGGCCTGCCCAAGCCTGAACCAGGAATATAATTGCGCCAGTCAGAACCTCAGCCTCAGGCAAAGTTTAGAGCTCTGGATCCTCTCATTCATTCATCACTATTGTCATTACTTCCACTAAGATGCTGTTGGGGTGGGTGTTCCTTCCCTCAAAGCACTGGCTGCTCCCTGCTGTGCCTGCTGGTCCTGTAGAGGTGAGAATGTGGGGAAGTGATAGCAGCTTCCCTATGCAAGAACACCAAAGGTTCCCGATTGTTCATACTTGAAGCTCAGCTGTTTTTAAAACAGAAATGCTTTGCAAATTATTGTTTACCTTTGTGTTTGGGAAAAGGATTTGCTGACTTTCTCATAATAAACTGAAGTCTAGCCTTTTAATATATGTTTGACATTTTTTCCCCTCCATTATTTCTGGTTTCTTCCTCAAGGATGTCAGTAGCCAACCAATTACATCTTTGTGCTCTGCTCCCTTTTTATCTTTTCTTCATCTCTTGTTCCTTTTGGAACTTTTCTAGGTGGTTTCTGACCTGCTGATTCTGTTTCATAGTTGGGCCCATCATGCTAGTTCTATTTTCTGTAATGTGTCTTCCGCTTTGCACTGCCCTTGAGCTGGATTTTAGTTCTCTATTGTAATACTAGTATCTTTACATTTCTTTTTCTTTTTAAGGAAAGGCATAGGTAGGAATGAAGGTGGAAAGGTACACAAACAGGAAGAGAGAGAAGGAAGAAGCATGTTAATTTTATTTATATTTTAGTTGAACATCCTTTCCCGCCCCCCAGCCCCCCCTCCCTGCCCCCTGCCCCTGCATCCTTGGGATGTATATGAACTGCACTCAGCTGGAGACTGCAGACCTAACCACTAATCCACCAGAGGGGTGTGTCTTTACATTTCTTTTGTGTCCTTGCTATCTACTTATATTGAAGGAAAATATTTTTGTTTGATTTTCTAATGCTACATGAAATATAATTTTTATGATTACTCAAATTTGAACAAGGACGATTGATTCTGATCTGATGTTTACCAGCTAATAGAGCTACATATTCTCATTGATTCTCTCACTGGATCAGCAATATACCATTGAATTCTTTCAGGATATAAGCTGGATATTAAGCAAATGTACAAGTCCCTAAAATTTAAGTTTTTAAGCCATTTATACAATTCAGCATTATTTTATTGGGGCAGGATCACTTCCACTTCCATTCCATTCTGACTATTTATTACTAAAAGATTTGAATCACGGTGTAGTTCTTTGTAAGAAGGAAAGCCTGAATTAATCCAGTCTGCATAATGTATTTCTTTTTCATTCCGTTCTACTTCCTCATGTCTTGATACTACATCATGCAATGCACTATGACTGGGCTTATGAATTCATGACCAAGTTCAGTTACTGGGTCTTATAGATTCCAAAGTCAATTCAGTAAAAAAAGGTCCAAAAGACTTCTTTTCCTTGGGAATGAAATCTCAGGAAATAGATGTCTCTCATAATGCTGAATTTTTATTGTATAGTTCTGCCAAAGCACCACTGTGTTGATCTGGAACATCCCTTTTTATTCCACATGTCTGTCTTTTTGGGCACAGAAAACAAAAAAACATACAAATTGAGATGGTTGGTAATACCTCTAAAATAACTGTTAGATAAAACGAGACCCAATACTTATTTGTCCAATAATCTAAAACAAAAAGTTGATTCTTAGATGGTAGAAGGGAAAACCAGTGCTGCTATTTAAAAAGAAAAGATGAAAATACCTTTACCATATCTCAGATGTCAGTATTTTATTCTGGCCAATTTAAAAGGCTTTTCTTTATAGTGTCATTTTGTTTGTTTGTTTGTTTTTACAGCTATTTGTATAACTCAACTGCTGCTATGTCAACGGCTTTTCCTTTCATTCCATTCATCTATCTGATTGATGAGTTGATATAGTTCTACTGTAAAATGTAAAAGGTAAAGCAGAGCTGCTGCAGTCACATCAGTCCTGACATCTACAAAACAAGTGTTCTTGGAGGAATATGGATGAAATTATGATATTTAATAAATTTTAAAAAATGAATAAATAAAGCAACCCACATGTGAAGCTACTGGCTATCATTTCTTAGTATAGTCCATTTAAATTAAATGTAGTACTAATTCCTCCCAATGATAAGAAAAAAATCACTGGTGTCATTGATATTCTTAGTTCCCACTGCTTTTGGATTTTCCCCCACTATATTGATATTTTAAAGTCAAAGGGGGCAATTTAGCAACTTGCTATCCTATCTGAAAGTTATCCAAATATTGTCTAAACTGTTGAGATGTTTTCATGTGCAGAGGGAGTTTTTTTTTTTTAATATGGCCCTTAAGATTTTTAGCCTATATTCCTGAAAAATATTTTTTCTGCTCTAGTTGATATACAAAGAAACATCTTGGAGGAGTGTGTGCTAGAGCAGTGAATATCAAATTTTAAATCATGGTGCTTTTTAAAACTTTGATGTGGATTGGATCCTCTTGGGACCCTGTTAAAATGCAGGTTCTGCATTTCTAAGAAGCTCCCTGGTGATGTCAACACTGCCGTTATGAGCAGCCAAATGCTAGAGATGCTGGTGTGCTTGTGGTCCTGATTAGTGGCCCAAGTCAACCATATTTTGATTATCATTCAGGAAACCTCAAGCTGGGAAAAGTCTGAAATGTCACCCTTTCCAGACTCAGCCAGGTCCTGGTGATCTGTGACCCCCTACCCCCAAAACAGAAACTGCTATCTAATGATTGCTCTGTCAATAATGGTGTGCCATTTCAGGTTCAAATACTCATGGCCTTTTTATCTGGGAGGAGACTGCTAGAGCCAGGAGGTGCAACCTCAGATAAATCTTATCATTTTCATGACATCAGTTATTTGTTTTAAATTATTATTTGTTTTAAATGTCACTAAGAGCTTAAAATGGGATTTTTTTGTATAACAAGTAATATAAAAATTCATTCCTTTGAGACCATGGATAGAGCAAGAGGTCATAAAGTTTCACAAGGAGTTTTTGGGAAGGAACATTACCTTTTGAGGAAAATAATCAAGGGTGTGTTTAGAGGCCTGGGAAAGGCTCTATGTGTATGAAGGCTGGCTGTGCTCTAAAAGAGCTTAATTGTTAATGTTTAGACCTTCAGTAAAGATAAATTCCCTATTGAGCTGGAAGATACTTTATAGAAGAACCCTCGAAATAGATTCCATTGTAGCCCTTTGTTAGCAAGTTTGGGCATTTTTATACTGTCATTCTTCATTGGAGTTAATATTCAGGGTAAGAATGCTTTTTTCTCCCTCTTTGCTTGACGTGTGCTATTTTCTAGATGTCTCCCCCAGTATCATTGCTTCCTTATTCTAATATATCCTTTAGAGAGCCATCTTCATTATTGACAATTTCAACTTCAGGTGATGTGGCTTAGACACAGCAAAGCTTAACTAAGACAAGGCATTTAGCTAGAAATGCCCCCCAAAATAAACTTGAGACCTTACAGAAAGGAAAGATGATGGTGGCGTTTTCAGTGACAGTGCCTCCTGAAATTAACCTCCTGTGATTATTTAGCCATGGATAAAGGGAGGAAAGCAATGTGCCCAGAAGATTTTAAAGGCCTTAGATGTTTGGAAAAGTTTTATGACCATGTTTGAGATTTGTGTATCCTCTATCCTCCCAAATCAGTCTTTCATTTGTCTTTTAACTTTTATTTTTTCAGAAACATAGCAATTTGTTGCCTGCTTAACCAACACCCATCCATCCCTTCCTCTGCCCTCACACCCTCCCTATGTGTTAACGTTTTCTGCTCTCTATCCATTCCTTTTCTATTACTTTTACACTAAATGTCATCGGTATTTTCTTGGAAACTTTAAGCAAAATGACACAATGACTAAGCAATAAAATAATCATAGGCCAGTTAATATAAATGAAAGTGAAGTTCCTACCACATATTTCTGGTCATAAAAATAACACCAAGCTTCTAAATAAAGACTCCAAACACTTCTAAAACTAAGGAAGAATTTGTATGCATTCATTCATTCATCTTCCAACCTATTTGCTCCAGTTCAGAGTCATAGGTGGATTGGAGTCAAGTCTATGCTGATAGCTCCGTGTATAAGAACGGGACACTCTTCCATGTCTCTCTCCCATAATACAATGAGAAAGCTCCATACTGATAGCAACCCTGGCCAGGAATCCATCTTTTTTTCCTCATCATTATAATTAATGAAATGACTTTGAAAGAAATGTTATTCAAGAAACTGTTTTGCATAAAATTGTTTTATGGCTGTTCCACTGCAGAAACCAGCCTTGGTCCCAAAATGTGACTAAAATTTCCGGGTTTTTCCATATCATCCTGATGAAGCAATGTCCAGTGGCTCCTGCCTCTGCTGACCCAACTTCTGGCTTCAATCAGCAAGCTTTTTAATATGTATCAATGTCACTCTATTTTCTTTAGTCTCAGCATGAACCCGTCTGTTGCTGCCTTGCTGCCTCTAGTTCTTTATCCTTCTTTCTCAACATTCACTATTGCCTTGCTTTTTGTCTGCTAAATTGTGTTTCGTGATTATAGGAATCTCACGTTCAGAGAGATTAGCAACATTTTTAAGATGAACTTTTAATATACATATTTCATAGCTCTTAATTGCCTGTTTCCACTTACTCAGTTTTTATGATTATTATCTTCTTTATTACATAGTTCTCTTGCTTATTCATTTTGCATCCTTTGACTTTGTTCTTTTTTTAATGTGTACTACTAGGCTTAGTTCATAAACCAACAGTTCCCCAAACAGTATTTTGCTACAATAAAAATAGGAACACCAATTAATTCAACAGACTAAAGAGTACCAGAGTAAGGCAATTATCTGTATGCAAAACTCTCTCTGTGTGTATTCAAAAAGTTAAGGAAGGGCTGTTTAATATAAGGTGTTATAGATACAGAGTAACATTTCAGTAAAAGAAGGTGAATTCTGCTTTATCATGTTTCAAAATCAATATAGAATAAAGAGTTAAATATTAAAATCTCATCAAAATTTTTAAATGGACAAAAATTACAATACGTTCTCATATATAGTAAAGAGAAGACTTCATTTTTGGAGATATAAATTTTAAAGAGATGATTGACAGCTTCAAGAATATAGACATTTACAATTTCTATGCCATTTGAAAAATCCAAAGGGGCTGATAAATGTATATTTTTTAAAAAGACATCTAAACTTTAAAAGATAAATGAAAGAGTTATGAATGCATTTCACTAATTGTAAGCTTTGTGAGAACAGAGATGTTTCCTGGTATTCCACACATGGTAGTTAAGTAATAAGTATTAAACAAGTAAACAATTGAAGAGGAAAAAACAGGAAGGAAACTTATAAAAATTTATCATTACGAAAACAACTGAATAGTTTTAAAAATTATACAGGAATCAACATATTTTTCAGTAATGCCACAGTAGAAGTAGAATACATTCCTTGTAGTGACCCTGTAAATTGTTTACCTTTTGAAGGTAGTATGGTTATTTGTAATAAGAGTTCACTATACTTCATGTAGAAATTTATCTTAATGAAGTAGCCAAGCTTAAATGTCATGTGTATATATTAAGTAGCTATAATTATTTTTTCTATATTCAATATATGCTTCTACCTTAAAAAGATTATCTAACTTTGGGTATAATAGTTAATATCAGGGGACTGGATTATATGCATTTGCAGTTTGCACAAGGGTATGATATGAAATTATGCAACTATGAATTCTAAAGATACATGGGGACTGTTTCTTAAGTAAAAACAGAATGTATATATTATTATATTCTGATTACAACTATAAAATTTCTCTAAGTATGTAAAGACAAGATGCATACATGCAGAAATAAAAGTGATTTTATGAGGGTGGTGGATTTATGGTCTTACATTATTGTTTTTTACATCTTTTTAATATTATGGATTTAATTAAATATATAAAGTGGTTTCTTTACTATCTATAGTATCTATAAAAAAATATATATGCATGCACAATATATATGCATATGTAACTTATATTCTCATGAGCCTAATAAAGCTGTGGTCTCCTAGGCCCAAGGAAACTGAAACAATACTTATTGACCAATAGACTCTCCACTAACATAGATATACTCACTGATGAATATTTGTAAAGAAGCAGGAAGTGCAATTTCAACTAAAGGTTGAGGTGTAACTTGGAAGTTAAGTTTGGAAGCTTGGTAGAATTGTTCTTGACACTTAGTTTAACTGCACGTGATTGTGAACTATGAAACAAGTAATGTTTTTCCTGCATATAGAGAACAAGATTTAGAGACATTCAATGATAGACTCATCAAAGACAGAGAGCCTCATTTTTCAGTGGATTGATTTCATGGAAACTCTTTAAGATATAAATTGTAGCAATGAAAATATTATCTGTACTTATTTTTATTTATTGGATTTATATGTACCTTTATAAAATACTGGTTTATTAAGATTAAATTTACAAACCATAAGTTTCCTCCCTTTTAAAGTGTACAATTCATTAGATTTTAGTCTAGTCACTGAATTGTGCAGCTGTCACTACTAATTTTAGAGCATTTTCATCACCCTCAAAAGAAATCCATCCTCTTTAGCAGTCACTCCCCATTTCTACTCCCCCTAACCCCCAGTAATCACTAATCTATCTTCTGTCTCTGTTGATTTCCCTCTTCAGGATGTTTTATGTTTATAGAATCATATGTGGTCTTTAATGTCTGACTTCTTTCACATAGGATGTTTTCAGGGTCCATCCATGTTGTATCATGAATCAGCATTTTATTCTTTTAATGACTGATTAATTGCATTGAATTGACATGTCACATTTTGTTTATCCATTCTTCAGTTGATGAGCATTCGGATTGTTTCGACCTTTGGTCTACTATGATCTTTCTTGTAGGAGTTTTTGTGTGGATCTATGCTTGTTTACAATTGCTACATAGTTAGGAATGGAATTTCTGGGTCATGTAAGAACTCAATATTTGAGATTTTAGGGAACTGCCAGGAGTTTTTTCAGAGCAACCACACCATTTTACAATCCCAATCCAGATTACTTTCACTTTCTTCTTTTTCAAAACTTATTCTTCTATAATATAAATATATTGCTTTAACAATTAGGAAAAAGTTTATTTAAAAAAATATCCATGAGCCCCAGTCTCTAGCCACAGGCCTGTTGCCATGGGCATGTATTTTCTTTAGGTACCATCTTTATTTTTAAGCTGAACAAAGACCCTGTATCATATGCTATATAGAGAATTTATTGTAATTAAATAAAAAGGAACAAAGTCTTCATTGAGGAGAAAAAATATGCTCCCAATAATTACAGCAAAAATTATTAACTTCTTGGGAAAAGGTATGAACTAAGTGTTCTTCATGGAATTTGTCTGTGCATCTGCTGAATTCCTGTCCTATATATTCTCGTTACGATTCCCTGTGAAAGTAGAGTAAAACCACCTCTTCGGATGAGGTGACTAAGAATAGGAAAAGGAGAAAAGAGAGATGAGGAAGCCAGTATGAATGGAAAAAGTTCATTTTTGTATATTTGAGATCTATAAATATTTCTGTATATTATATATATTTATCTCTGTATCTATCTATCTATCTATCTATCTATATATAATTAGATCTCCAGTTGGCTATTGAATTTTGACTTGTGCAGAGTCCTAAAGTGATTTGTTTAAGTAAATAATATGATCTATATGGAAAAGATTGTTTCTAATTATATGGAGGAAACTAAAGCGATGTAAGCATTGATTTATTGTCTGTCAGAATTATTGTGTGTGACGAATTGATGGAGCTCAATTCATGTGACTTTTAGGGCTCAGTAATAACTCCATGTTGGGTCATACTAAAGCCCGAGGTGAGAGGGAAAACTCAAAATACTGGTATTTTTAATTTTAAGTTTTGACATTTTGTCATAGATTTTGTTTGCATTAATTTTGATTTTTAAGAAATATTGCTGTTGATATTATATACATGTATATAATATGATATTATTTTATACATATATATATATATATATATAATTGAGATTTGGGATACCCCGTTAAGTTTTGAAATCAAGGGTAGTGCCTCATTGGTCTTTTTTTAGGCCCAACCCTAACCTTGACTATATCTAGAGTTTCTTAATTAAAGAAGCTAGAAAACTGAGTGACAATTTATTTACGAAGAACATTTTATTGTAAGCTAATGAAACATCAATAAACAAAGGAAACAGTCATGGATTAGAGCATTTGGTCAAACATAGATCGTCATACACTGACTAATTGGAAATCAAAGAGTAACTCCTAACTACTATTATTATTTTATCAAATCAGTAAGTGATACTCCCTTGTTACATATTTATTAAGTCTTGATCCATTTACCCTAATTTCATTTCACATATTTGATTAGAAAAAATGAAGTATTCCTAACTTTTCCAATATTGTCTCTCTAATGTTTTAACACAACATAGACAAACATTTCTCAATTATAGGAAGCAATGTAATTTTCATGCCTGGTCTTTCAGAATTTCCTAGAAGAGAAACACTATTTTAAAACAAGTGGGGAACTGATATTACAATGGAGTGAAGTTTTCTACAAAATTCCTTCTATCGTCTCAAAAAGATTAGGGGCAAAAATACATCTTTACTTCTGTTTCCCTCTGTCTGCCTCTGTCTAACTCTTTGTCTCTCTTTGTGTGAGTGTGTGTGTGTGTGTGTGTGTACATGTGTGTGTGTGTACGTGTGTGTCTGTCTGTCTGTCTTTCTGTCTCTCTTGTGAACTTTTAAAGCTTTGTAGTTTGAAAGGGAAGTGAAATAGTCAGAAGAGTCAGAGGGTTGTGAAAATTGCAGTGCATAGAAGTGTTTGTCAAACCCATTGGAAGAACAGCACGTCCTGGAGCTATTATTGGCACAGCAAATAGTGAGTGACATTCAGAGTTTATGCTGTTTGCTCTCTGATTCTATGGAATGCCTTTACGTCACACACAGGAGTTTCTAAGAGGTGACTCTTTCTGGGCTGGTCAATAACCATTTATTTGTTCTTCAGTTTATTATCACAACGAAGTAAATCTTCATTATCTATAATTAAGCTCACTAGGGAAGAAAGCAATCTACTCATGAGAAGAGAGTATCATTTTAGCCCAGTGTTTCACAAAGTTATCCCTTGAGAGTGGCTACAACATTGCCTTTTTATGGAAATAAATTGGGAAATACTGCACAATAAATGACAGTCTTGGAGATGCACATGCTCCTTTGCACAGGAAATCTCTTAGAAATCCTACAGGGGAAAGCCAACTATAAGAGTTTGGTTTAACCCAATTTGACCCAAATTTTGTTATGGAACCTCTCTTGGTAATGCTTTGAAACAAATTGGCCCAAACTTAGAGACTTGAAACAATAATTATTTTATTATTTCTCATAGTTTCTGTGGGTCAAGAATTTGAGTAGAACCTACCCTGGTACTTCTGGCTAACACTTCTATGCAATATAGTCAGATGGTGGCTGGTGCTAGAATAATAGGTGGCAGGAGAAACTGGGGACAACTGAGCATAACTTCATGCTACCTTGGGGCTTCTTGTGCTAGATGGGACTTGCTTATAGCATGGGTCCTTCAGGAAAATAAGACTGTTGCATAGTAGCTCAGAGTTCCATAAAAGTATCTTAGCTCACAAGATGAAAATTGCAGTGACTTTTATGACATAACCTTGGAAATCATGCAGAATTACTTTCAGTGTATTGTTACTTATAAGTCAGAATGTTATGGTAGAGCCTCCAGATGGTGAGAAGACTGACAGCCGAGCACTCAAAGTTAGACAAGGCACCATTGCTGGCTCAGGGATGTTGTTACCCAAAGCTGAGCAATGGGGTGTTTAGGGGAGTTCCTTTTATACTCTGATGTAATGATTCATCTCTTTGGCTACATGTGGTTTCTACTGGCAACTCTTATCAGTTATGTGCAGTTGCAGAGTAGGGAGGCTATGTTCATTTGTCCTTGGTCATGATAACAGGACATAGCTGCAGTCTCTGCAGAATAGGATGTAGCTACAGCCTCCGTAGTACTGTGGAAAATTCCTGGAAGACTAACTTTTGCATTGAGGTCAGGGAAAAGGTCTTCTACCACAAGAAGACCACAAGAATAGGGGAATTCAACTCCATGACTTGATGAGGCAGTGGCAAATTTCCATGAGCAAATATAGACGAGTTTTTACATTAACAAGAATGTTTTTAACAAAGATGTTTTTAACATCTCTGGAAAATACATTCTTCCACCAAATACTCTTTTCTCCATGGAATCTATTCAGTGTTTTTTCCATGAAATAGACTTCTTGAATGTTGCTTTAGGTGGTAATGCTTACAAATAGAAAGACAGACTAGTCAAAAATGATCTATCTTTACACTGATATTTTTCCCATCCTGTATATTCTCCATTGTTATTTATTTTCAGGCTAGGTCTGGACTAAGGATACCTACATTCTAAAAATAATAAACAAGTTTCTATTAGTACCTTACTCTTAAGTGAATGCTAAGCTTAAAGGAGACTAATAAAACACTTCTTTTAGAAATAAATACGCCAGAAAACTAGCAAAATCTTTTAACTTAAACCAGTAACTGTTAAATTTTAATTGACTTTAAGTCGAAGTTCACTCCTAAACACTAGTGATTATTTTTATTAATTTTTATCACAATGTCATCTTGATCCCAAAGGTGCTAGTTAAAAATCATTTAAGAGTGTTATATGACAGGAAATACTTCCTATGTCATTGACTATGCATTCAATTGTTTTCTTTGTTTTTCTTTTAAAGGTAATTGGTGTATATAAACATATATGGATATATTTATATAGATCAATAAAACCCATTGCTTTTAACTTTTCTCTGATATGTATATGCAACATGTATGCAGATGGATGTACATGCAATATACAATTTGATGAAATAGTGATTAACAAATTACTAGGATAGAAGAACAAAAGAATGTGGGATAAAAACTGATATATTGAGGCCATTATCACAGTTTAAACATTTTCTGACTTGTTAAATTGCTTCATAATTGAAAGCGTTATTGTTTTCTATAAATTTCAGAGTAGGGGAAGTGCAAGTGTTGAATATAATTCCCATTTCCCGCCCCCAAATGCCCCTTTGTGGTAGGTCCTCCATTCCTTGGCTATCTCCCTTGAGTTTCACATCAGTAATTAAGAGCAAACATGAACTCATCTAAGAAATATCATGAGAAATTTTCATCAGAAACAGGTTTGGTTCTTGTGGAAAAGCACAAAAAAATCAGGGAAATCATGTCTAAATTTGTTTTCATGAGTCTGTGACTACTGCAGGCTTTGGTGCGTGCTCGTTGGTAGGCTTGCCATGGCTCCAACATTGTTGCTGTGCATATCCGGTTTCAGGGCTGCTCACAGACAAAGGCTTGCCTGTAAAAATGGTCACACTCCTGGTCTCAGGACACCATTGTAACCAAGCCCCACACAGGGTGCCTTAGAAATGAAGCTCTCTTTCTTGTAACAGTCTCTCTTTTTTTGTTTATTTTTATTCTAGCCTTGTTCTCCTTACTCTTACCACCAGTGCCTATACTACCCTTTGATTCACGTTGCTGGAATTATTCATCTCTGAACAGTGTCTCAATCTCATTTTCTCTCTCAGCTGTTTTTCTTTTCCCTCCCACCCTCCTACTTTTCCTTTCCCAGCTTGTCCTAACACTAGGACAAACAAATCTCAGCTAGAGTCCCTGGATAGAATTCAAGAAGCTTTTGAATTTGGAAGGAAAAAAAAATGATATTTATTTTCACTTCTACCTTACAGAAATTTACCATCTTCTTCTACTATGACTAGGAAACCAATCATCTCATATTAGCAATGTCTGTGGGTTGGTTGCCAACAAAAAAAAAATCTGACTTATTTTCATTTCACATTAAAATTGTTGCAGAACTCAAAATATAGTTATATCACTACTTCAAAGCTATGGTAGTTACTGGGCCAGCAGCTAGATCACATTACATAATGCATTAACAAGAGTAGCAAATATTTCCATATCACAGCATTCAAATTTTTTTTGATGACTATTTAATTTTAATTGGTTTCCTTCGCAAACCTATGTACTATCTTTTATTCATTTATAAACATTGTTATAATACAAGTCTTCACCAGTTGGCTAAGAGTCTCTAGAGCACAAAAAGGGCTAAAACCCTTCTGCAAACAAATAGGAAGGACTGGGAACCCCTGGTCTGCTTTTCTGGTGTCCCAGGATATCACTTTTTAAAAAGCATGCTATATCAAAATAAAATTAATTTTTAGAATCTTATTGAAGAGACATTATATTATAGCGTAGGTTTAGGGTGTGTATTATTAAAATCTTCTATAACTTTTTATTAGAATGATATTGCATGTGGCAATTTGATGCTGTTGGTGAACAGGGAATGGATGGCCATGTTGGTTATTTGAATTCCAGAAAGTAGAGAGCTGCCATCCAGGGCAGTAGATGAAGTTACCCAAGCAAAGTGTGAAGATATGGGTATAATGTACCCACTTTAGCCCTTAGCGCTGGTCAAGCAGAAATGGGAGTGAGGAGTGAAATGCTGTATCTGAGGCATAGGGAGCTACTTCAAGGTCGTTATGATTTCAGGTAACTAGATTTTGACTTAGTTTTTCAAAATTTTCATATTTTGGTAGAAAACCCGTTGCATGGGATAGTAGCCTATCGTCGAGTTGATATTTCTGTTCTTTATCACATGAAATGGAAATAGCTGCTGTTGTGTCTTTGAGGGGACACTCAAAGTACGTGTGGATTGTAGTTATCAGTAAGACCACCATTACAGAGAATGATATTCACAACAGTCAAGATTCTGAGGGTTCAGGTTATCCAGTTCAACCAGAAAAAAAAGTGGCATATCCAATAGGTATCTTCTAGATATTCATTTCAAATGAATATCTTTTTAATGAAAAGAGCACTTATATTCAAATACCTGTTTTAGAATTTTTAGTTTGCACAAATTCTTGGTTTGCCAAAGGTGGACATGCTTGCATCTTCCACTTCTGCCAATATTGGTCTTACTGTTCTAAAGTGCTCTCAGCTCTGGTGTTTAGCTCTGGTATAGATTGAAAGTCAAACCACAGGCCAGACCTAGGTTTTGGCTGGATTTTCTCAATATTTTTTAATGAGTTTCAAGTACACTTAAAAGCTGAAGGAATTATATAATTAACACCTAACCTCACCATCTTGATTTTATAAATAGATGATACGATAGTCACTTTATCACAAGTCTATCAACCCAACCTATTTCTATCCATCAATCTATCATTAAAAAAATTAACTTCAAAGTGAGTTACAGATATCTAGTACACTTTACTCTTAAGCACTGCAGCATGAATGCCATTATAGTTCCAATTTTTTCTCTTTGAGGTCAATTTTATGTACAACGAGATGAACATTTGGTAAGTCTACCATTTATCGAGTTTTGATTAATACATATATCTGCATAGGCCCACCCGCCATCTGGATATAGAATAGTATCCACCCCAGGAGGTTGCCTCAGAGTTCTACCAACTCAATCCCCACACCTCTATCCTCCAGAGCAAATCACTGTTTGGAGTTTTCCACTGTTATTTAGTTTTGCCTTGCTGGCAGGTAACAGTTTTCAGGTTGCAAAATTAATACATATTTATCAAAAAGCATGTACAAATAACATTTAAAAAACAAAATAAGGATTATAAAGTGTATAAAATTTGGTACACCCTGGTGGTTTTATTGGATAAGATCACTGGACATAGTTCATATACATACCAAGGGCCCAGGTTTGAGACATAAGGATGTGGATAACAACCAAAGTGAACAACTAAAATAAATAATATATATATGATGACTGAAATTATATATAAATTTTTGTCATAATTTTCACTTAGACATTTTTTTCTATTAATGAAGAGTTCTTTATAAAATTAATTTTGAATGACTACATAATTGTTAGCTATTTAGACTGGCTCCTATAATCTAAACTGGCTCTTGAGTTACTTCTCTTTTCTAGAGTATAAATCCCCTGCCATCTGAAGGAGTGTTGATTTCAATAAACAGCCCTGAAGGAAGACAGGCTGACAGAAACAGGAATGCACTAGTTTTAATCGCTCTAGTCATGTTCATCTTCCTCTTTTGCTGAATTGCTTACACCTCAGCTGTTGATTTTCACTGTGATTTATCTTATCCCCTAATCCTCTCTCTTATTAGTTACACAAATCTCCCTCTGCTCATGCTCTGTTTTGAAGGAATTCTAAAGCATATCTAATAAGTGCTCACTTGATTCTAATCCCCCAGGAGTTGAATGTGACAAGCTGCAGTGGTCCTGGGCTTATGGGAGACAGAGTCCTGCTCCCTGCAGGAACCCTTTGCAGAAGATTGACAGCAGTGAACATAAGTTGGTCCGGGGCCACAGACGTGGGCGTGATGGCTCTCATACAAGGAACTTCAAGGTAATACACCAAAAATTACCCCTCCAGTCCATCCCTCAGTTAATGCATTGACAATTTTTTTTTAAATAACAGCTAAGACTTATCCTTCTTATATGCAAACTACTGTTCTAAGTGCTAATCTGAATTACGTTAATCCCCAGAACAATTCTATGAGGTGGTATTCATGTTATTTCCTTCATTTTGCTATTGAAAAAACTTAGCACAGTGAGGTTCAGTAACTTGTCTAACTTCACACATCAAGTAAGCAGTAGAATCTCCTCTGGAACCTAGGCAAAGGGATTTCAATCAATTGTCCTCTATATATCTGCTTCCTGCAGAAAGAAAAGAGTGAGGATGTTTTTTCTGGGTTTAATGTTTGGCTCAAACAGAACTATGACTTCTGTAGCGTCAACTGGTTTAGTTTCAGATTACAACAGGGAGTACCACGTTCTAGAGGGAGCAGAGATCAGAACACTTTATCTCTTACTTGCCAGGTAGTTTATAATTTAGTTTTGTGAACCATCCTGTCTATTATAACTACTCAACTCTGCCTTTGTAACCGTCATAAACCTCATGTAAACAAGTGAATATAATTCTGTTCCTGTAAAACAAAATCAGGTGGTAGGGTGCATTTATCACAGAGGGTCGTAGTTTGCTGACCCCTAGTCTAGAGAAGGGCTTCTTAAAATACTATGGGTAGGCGTGCCCTGGTGGAGTAGCAGTTAGTTCCACTTCTCCAACCGAGTGTGCTCCAGATACATCCCAAGGACCCAGATTTGCATCCTGAGGCTAAAGCGGGAGAACAACTAAGATGAACAACTAAAGAAAAATAAAGTGCTTCTTCCTCCTCTCTCTTCCTGCCTGCCTGTCTACCTACCTTCATTCCTGCCTGAACCTTACCTTAAAGAAGAGATATTATGGGTAACAACTTCTTTGAGAATCAGAAAAAAGGAATAGACTTTCTCCCCATAATGAGTCACATAAACACACACATAAAACGTTTTCCTTATATTGATAAGTATATCAATTTCTAAATATGTATATATTATTATGCCAGCTGATATACATATGCATATATTATTTGAAATTTTATCTTTGTATATTGATATGTTGCCTTAAAGATTTATTCACTTCAGAAAAGTTAGAACATAAAATAATCTTTACAAATTCTCTATCTCATGAATATTTTTCAAGCAAAGTTAGTTCTATCTCCAACAAACTGAAATTATTCCAAATTGTATAATTGAAGCACAGAGCAAAAGCAAAATATTGAATCTGCTCTAAAACACCTCTAATATCAGGCTACTTCTGAATGCAAATATCATCTTTAACGCTGTAATGGCTGTGACTTTTTTTTCTGATCATCACAGAAGTTGAGAGCTGACATAAATAGAATTAGGATTATAGCTGATGTCTTTTCATATGTACCAAGGAATTCTGAATTTTTCAGAAGCTCTTACAGTGAATTGACACTGTATCGCTTCCTTTGTTCTTACAACAGTGAGGTCATCCTGGCCAGACAGCAAGAAAGGGCTTTACAGATCTACTTTTCAATGTTAAGAGTCACCTGAGTTGAAGAACCTTGTAAGAATTCGACAGTATTTCTGACTAGCTGCAGAATTCTACTGACAGAGGCATTCTGGTGATAAAAAGTTGGCATAGTCCTTGTATTAATCAGGAAAGGCTAGATTTTGCATGGTAACAAGCAACCTCCAAATCCCAGTAGCTTAAAACAGCAAAGCATATCCATCTGGGATAGGCTGGAGGCTTTATTCCTCAATTCCATGATGCTCACTCTGGGGGCCAAGATAGCAGAGCAGCACTGTCAAGATCACTGGTGACGGTCATGGATGAAGGGAGAGAATAGTGAAGTAAACTCTGCATGAGAAAGCAGCTGACTGCATCCCATGTTCAAAGCAACAAGCTCCATGAAATAAAGGATTGCATCCTTCTGGACAAAAAGAGAACACCAGGCATTTATGAACAATCATCCTGATACCACGATTGAATTTCTTGAATCTCATTTTTCCTAAAGTAGAATCACGGCTGTAGTTTTAGTTTTCCACTTGCCTCTCCAGTCACCCAATCCCTAGCTTTAATGAAACTGACGATAGCAGGCTCTGGAGTAAGCAAAGTTTACATCAGTTTCTTAAATAGAATCTTTAGTGTCAATATAGATCAGATACAGAGCCAGGAAGTCCTTTTGACTTTTCCATGCAAAGTGGCAAAATCAGTGTGTTATTATGTATCACTCTGTGCACAGTTTTCAGGAATTGTTTGGGAAATATATTTAGTAATATTTTGAAGATACCAATGCTTTACTAGTTTTCTAAAAAGTGAAGGCAAAACAGGAATTCATTATTGAGGGTGTCTACATGTAACAGATGAGTACCAGGGCATGGCTGGTTTCATCCAATTGCTTGTGTAAGAAAAATGGTGCACCTGCCAGCTCCTCACCTCCTGCTTCAAAGTTTCAAATGACGTGTGGGGTGGGGGAAGGGGAAGGGCTATTGCTTCAGTTTTCTCTCTGTTTCAAGTCCTAACATGGCATAACCATTTCCATAAAGTGTCTTTATCAAGCATCCTCCAATCATGCTTCTGAATGTGGAAATTCTTCTTACAGAATTTTAAGAAAAAGACTTTATAGTAAATCAATTCCGCATTTTAATAAAGCTCCAGGCTTTGAAGAATCTTATTTTCACAAATAATCCATATTGCTAATATAATTTAGTGAATGTCAGTTAACAGGCTCTTTCAGCTTTTTTGATTTTGTGCATTCACTGGGAAGAAATGTATCATGTATCATGTTGCTCGTATGTTCTATGATATTTGGTGATAAGCCTAAAATAAAATGTTGTATGAGACTCACTGTATTTCATGTATTTGTCAACTTCCAGCTGAAGTTGATTTGGTGGTGAGCAAAGAGAATCTCATTAATGATCTTGATGTCACTGTGTGTTTTCTGTAACTTATATCCATAGGAAAGTATTCTTGGTTCACTTACAGAGATGCATGGTGATATACATACATACATGCATACATGGTGATAACAGAAGCTATATTATCATGCTCAGGAGCATTTCTTATCTTTTACACAACGAAAATCTTGATAAAATATATTAGAATGAAAGTGTTTTCTACAAAGATGAAATCAAAACAGTAGAAAAGAAACTCAAGAAATTAAGATGCATATTTGATGCCTGATTTATTAAACTCCTTCCCCAAAGTTGATCTATAAATAAAAATCACATTGTTTGTTAAAACAAAATTTCTCTTTAGATATTGTTGAGGCTACTAAAATAAGAAATGAACTAAGGTTTTGGTATGAATCCTTTTTTTCTTTAGGATTTGTAAGGAAGCAATTTTAATAAAAATCACAGAGATAATATTAATTTTCAGCATAAGTATTCTAAATAGGAATACCTTTTTAAATGAAGGCATATTGAGATGGTTTTTCTTTTTCTTTTTGTAAATGTTTAGCCTTCAAGAACTCTCCATCAGTGGATGCCAGATTACAGACAAAGCCATTAAAGCTTTAGTTCAAAAGCATGGAAAAAGGTAATAATGAAACATGTCATATTTATATATTTTACATTTGTTTATCACCTATTGGCTTACAGATTGCATTCTGATGTCTTGTATTACATTGTTTGGTGTTTTATCAAGTACCCATTGGGGTAGTCATTATTTATATTTTCCAGTTGAGGAAACTGAGGCTTAGAGAACTTGTGACCTACTAACGGGCACAAAATAACAGAAGTGAGACCTTCCAGTTTCCAGCAGTGTCCTTTGTGTTATAGCACAGCTTGAGGAAATGTCGGGAAAGCATATTTTCATCCCTCTCCTCTTATTCAGAACCTTAAAATTAATCATAAATAACTGGAGACTTCCCTTATTGTGATTATTTTTCCGTTATCTTGGAATCAAAAAGTTAATACCATGCATTTACCCCATCATTCTGAAAAGATTATCAAATGTCTCTGTGTTCAGTAGGTATCATTTTCCTGTACTTTGAGAGAAAGGCTATATCCATTTTCTACAGCAGCAGGATGACCAGTAGCAGGTGGCAACCGTGCTCCAGACTTACAGGAATCTCAAGGGACTGATGGGATTTGACTTCCATAACCTGAAGTCTTCCCAAGTAGGAGTGTGAGGAGTCCTCAGATAAAGCTACAGTAGAGGCCATGTCTGTTCTCTCAGGGAAGCACCTGCTGCTCCTGCATCCTATAGAAAATATTTAGAAGGAAAGGCACAGTAGTGTGCACTTTTTTCATATTTCTCCAGTAAAATGACTCAGAGGGTGACAGATTTTTATTCCTCCAAATTGAACCTACCTTCGATTTGGGAATATCCCAAAGAAATTTGGTAAGTTTTGCCCAGTATGGAGACCAAGTTTTGTTGAATTCTCTACGTAAGTAAAAACTGAATAAATAGAACTTTTATATTGGTTTCTCCTTGTAAAGACAGGTTTCTGTCTTCTCTTCAACTTCTTTGTTTTTTAAAATAAAATTTCCCAATGCCATTAGACTTGGAAAGTCTAACAGAGTAGTTTATTAGATGCAATGATGTTACTACTTGGTCAACGATAACCCTGACATGAATTGGGAGTTTTGTTTTCAACAATCTATTAGAAGCATCCTCACTTTGATCAATTTTCTTTCTTGTTATTTTATATGTCATGAAGCATAGGAATCAGTTTATATGATGGTTTTGGAAAGATTAACGAGAGTTCATATTTGCTTATTACTGACTTTATCTTAGACTTTCTAATTTATAAGGAGAAAAATATTCTACTAAACTGATTTAAATAATTAGTCAACTTTTGTATAAAAAAAGTATTAGTTTACTTATGTTTTATTTATGGGTCATGGATTATTAATTATGGATTAAAACTTGTTTGCAGGATAGTTATCCTTCTATCCATAGACATAATTCTCATTTTCCACTTGTTCTTTGAAGCCTCCTTTGAGTAATAGGAGGGCAGATGTGGAAATCATAATAGACCTATTTGTTAGTTATATGAATTTAAGAAAGCTATATACTTTATGAGCCCCAGTTCCCTTACTAAATTGTAGGTCTGGTGCACCCTGGTGATCTAGTGGATAAGGCCACCAAATGGAGTCTACCTTATCCCAAGGACTTAGTTTCAAGACCTGGGGCTGTTGGGGACAACCAAGATGAACAACTAACTAAATAAATGTTTTTTTCTCCTCTCAAAAAACATTTGTGTGTCATGAAGATGATCAGGGAGAGCTGTTGTGAATATTAAAAGATAATATAAATAAGACTCTAAATTTGTACCCAATAAATACTTCTTTGTTTTATTCTAGCCTACATGATTATCTTGCTCTCAACTTTGTGTTTAGGTTTGATTTTTCAAAGTGGGATTCCTGGATCTCAGCACATGAAAAACCTTTAAAATCTGTTATTTATATCTCCAAATGTTCTCAAGTATCAAATTAACTTATACTCTACCAAGTTGAAGAGAATGCCTGTTTGTCATACCTTTGCCAGTTACTGTTCTTTGGGGGCAGGGATGATAGGGATGGTAGGGATATTGAGAGGCACAGAAAAAGTGAACTTCACTGGTTTAGTAGGAAAATAAGATGCTGCACTGTTGCATGATTGTTTTGATGCTCTTGTCTTTGATTACTTGGCTTTGTCTTTACCCATATGCTTAGCTATTTGCATCTATGAGCTCACTATATGTATTTTTTTCCACCATATTTGAAGGAATAGCTGATAATTCTCAGCATACTGACACCACACATTCTGGGTCTGTGGATGGAGTTAGCTCCAGAACTTGTTTATTCCTTTCTAAAGTGTTTGAGATGTACTCCTTCAATGACCTTTGTTTTGTGTTGGGTTTTGATATATTTTTTTTGGTTCCTCTTAAACAGCTCTATACTTTTTTTTTAACCTTTTCCATATTTTTTGCTATTTCATTGCTAATGAGAAAAAAAGATTTGGTGTCATAATTATAACTCTTGAAAGTCTCTTCTCACTCTTTTTTTTTGTCATTAGTATAAGGTAAAGAAGCATAACTTCTGTGAGATGGGCCAGTTTTCTAATATAACTTTCTAGATAATATTAGACATGCTTCTATGTAATACAGCCTTGGTTTAGAATGCTTTTTTTTTAAACATGGAGTAAGCTTTCCTCCTCATCAGGATGTGATGATTGCCCATTGTATTACATTAATTTGTCAATTATCATGATATTATTACATTTTAATTATATTCTTCTATACTAATGTTTGAAAGAAGATTCCCATTTTAAATTCAATTTTTAATTTTCCAGACAATATTTAGAATTACTTTCTCAATTTTCTTCTGAAATTATCTTTAAAATTTTATCAAAAATTTAAAAAAATCTTTAAATTATTTTGGAAGAATTGACATATTGTCAGTATTTGTATTCTGTATACTGTTTTCAGCTCTATTTCTGATTCATTAATTCTTTCATTGTAATCTGCTATTAAATCCATTGAGTTCTAAATTTTAATTTTAATTTTCATTCTTAGAAGCTTTCTTTTTAAAAATCTAACTAAGTTTGATAGTTCCTTGTTGTTTGAGAATACTTTCAATGTCCTCTGTTACTGCTTTAGCAATAGGGTACATTCTTGGTTTATATACAGCATCTAAAAATTCCAGTATCTGGCCGATGTGGTAGCCTAGTAGTTTAGTCCACTGCATTGTTGTTCATATACATCCCCAGGTCCCTGGTTCAAGACCCAGATAAACAACTAAATAAAATAAAATGTTTCTTAAAGAAATTAAAATAAAAATTCCGATATCTGCAGGCTGACACATCTCATTTTACTACTTGTTGATTCTAGTAATTCTGGCTCATGGTTTATTTCCTCATGTGGCTTGTTATGTTTAATGTCAGCTCATGTTTTAAGATCTCAGGGGAACACTTGGAGAATTGGATGAATGTACATTTTTATTCAGTAAGAATGTGCTTTTACTTCTTCCTGCTTCCTGAAACACTGTCAACCCAGAATACTTTAAAAGAAAGTCTGAACTTAGGGCTTTTAAGGTCAAGCAGCTGGTATAAAATTAGACCCCAAAGCAGTATAAGGGGCAACATATGATTACAAACACTCAAGGAAGAGGGACATTTTGTGTGGTGTCTCCATTTTGGAGGTGAGCAGATTTTATTTTTTCATTAAAGGTGGAGACATTTAAGATTTTGGCTTTTTATGCACTTTTCTCTTCAGACTTCCCTGTTTGTACATATATGTCTTTATATCCTGTCTAATGGTGTCCTTAGAAAATAAGGCTTGAGACAAACTCATTTGTCTTCATTCTAAATGACTGTGCTTTTCTGCCCCTATAGGACATGGTAAGAGAATAATAGTTTTATAGGATTGGAAAACTGCCTACCCTTAGACTGTGGAAGTTGAGAAATAGAAGTTGAAGAGTTAAGAGAAGGGATATTTTGGGAGTAAATTTTTGTTATATTCTGATGGCAGAGGGAAGTTCCCCTTGCCTTAAGCCAAGCAGGAAGGGGTGATGATCCATGTACTCTGGTTTAGTAGCCAGGGAAGCTACTATCTGCTGTGTATTCTTTTGAGTCACTCTGGCTCCTACATGTGGTGCTGTGCTAGTCATCGTCTGTCCACAGTGAGTTGGTTGCTATGCATAAACCAGTTGCTTTGAGTGTTAGGTACTAAAAATGAATATGTACCAAGTACTAAGTACTGGAAATGAATATGAGCACCTAATTTTCTTTAAATATATAATCATAGAAAAAATAAAATTTATACAAAAAGTAGCAAACATTTAAAATTATGTTCCATTTACGTTGGAGATTGAATCATTGGAATCAGAGATAGTTAGCCTCTTAATGAACCCTCAGAACCTTGCTCTTGTTAGGAAAATAAGCGTTCATAAAAAGTACTGAAGAGAGAATATATAATATTGCATCTTGGAAGAAAATAAAATGGGCTAAAGTTTGCACAGCAGTAGAAATGACAATTTTTGATGAACAAATTGTCAGCATGATGCACATTTCTTCAGTTTTCAGCAATTTGAAATCCAAGCATTAATCAGCTTTTACTGTAGAATACCACCCACTGTTTGTACAGAAGCTTGGAATATAGTAATGAAAAATTATAAAACTAGCATCAAATGAGAGATCACGCTGACTAGAGTGTCTTTATTTTGTGTGAAGAATTTTTTTTACTACATAAGAACTAGTCAAAATATGCCATGTCCTCATCAAATGACTGTGAGTGGTTTCTTTCGGGACAATAAATTATACTAATAAGGTGGCAGACCTCCCACCTAGTAGACCTTTGATGTCTGTTGTGTGAGCATATTGATGTGAAATTAGAGTTACTGAAACACAGGGAGTGCTCCCCACTCGTTATTTTCTTTTTTCTGTAATGGAAAATAAATCAAAGTATCACATGTGTCCCAGGAAACCTACAACATTTATAAAATAATGACTTTTGTTTTTACAAGTTGTTTTAATTTATCCATTTCTTGTTGCTAATTAGGCTCCTACAATTTACAAGGCACCACAGGGACCAAGCAGATGCACCAGCTCCGCCCTTTTGTAAGAGTTCATTGTATCCACACACATTGTTTGGTCCACATGTTTTCACTTCCTGGGGATTCTTGTTCTATGTGGAATTGAAAAAACCTGTTAATATTCTTCATATGTGCATGCAATGCTGCTTGCTCTTCTGTTATAAGCTTTTTTCCTAGTATTGAGGCTCTGGACTGCCATTTCATCACTTGCAGTGTTCTTGGTGCATCTTGGTGCCAAACGGCATACATTTTCAGAAATTGTTCTCAAGCTGGTAGTAAATATACTGTTACCTAAAGAGGGAGAAAACTAAATTGTTCTAATCAGAACTGGATTTGTCATCTCTCCTTGTCTATGACCATGAGTATTTCCATGGAACAAACAAATGTAAAACGAAAACAATCATGTGGTTCACAGAAAATCTGTGATTGTTCTCATTAGGGTGGGTTAGTAATTTGTGACAAAAACCTAGAGCTGGTGTTCTTAAGTTGGCATCAATGACTGTGCCTCACAGGGCATATGAGCTTCCTGAAATTATAAATAACATTTCATATATATTTTTGGAGGAGATAGTTTATGTATTTCACAGGGGTCTATAAGAGAGACATGAGCTCCTCATGAATCACGGCCTAGGTCAGAGGTTGGTGAACTTTTTCTGAAAAGGGTTGCATAGTAAAAATTTTAGTCTTTGAAAGACATAGAGGCTTTATATATAATGGTGCGACTGTTCCAATAAAATTTTATTTATAAAATCAATGCAGCTCAGGGGCCCAGTTCTACCACTAGATTAGGCTATGATTTGGTGACATGGAAATAATGTTACAATAAAAATACTGTGCTAATGTAAGTATATCCAAGTTTTCTCTTTTATAAAAATCATATGTGAGATTTGAATTTTATTTATTTGATATAGTTTATTCTCTTATCAAAGTGTAATTTGCATAGGGTAAATGAACAAATATTAAGTATAAAATCTGATGAATTTGTACATATGTAGACACCTGTATAACCTCCACCCACATCAAGATACCAAACATTTCTATCACTCCATAAAGCTCCCTCACATTCCTCTGTAGTAAGACTCTTCTTACTCCTCCTGGAGGTAATATTCTTATCTCTTTTCTCACCACAGATTAGTTTTCTCTTTTTCTGAACTTCATTTAAATGAGTTTGTAGAGCAGTGTGTATTTTCTTTGGTATGGCTAGCTACTTTTACTCAACATGTTTTGAGATCATCTTTGCTTTTTGAACACACACAGATTTTTATCATAGATATCCTGGTTCACTGATAAGGTTGTTCCTGAAGACCCTACTTGTTTAAATAGCAATTGTTGGTCCTTTTGGTTTTTGCAGTGCTAGACTTGGGGCCAGAAAAAGATACAGGAGAATTCACATCTCTCCCTTCCCATTATAACTCTTGGTTACAAATAACATCAAAAATTGAAGCGTGAACCCTGATTAAACTTCCTCTTTGAAGAATTTAAAGGTTTAAACATATCGTTAGAGAGTAAGATGTCTCCTTTCTCTTTAGCTTCAAATGAGTAAAAACAAATATTGCTTTATAGTACTGTTGGACCATAGAATTGTGAGGGCTTTTCTAATGGCCTTTAGTTCAGTGCTTCTCAGACCATTATGTGCATACTAATGACCTAGGAGTCTTGTTAAATTCAGATTATGAGTCAGCTGAATTGTGATATGGCCTGAAAATCTTCAGTTTTGGCCAGTTCCCATATGTTGTTGATGCTGCTTACATGTAAAAAATGTTTTGAGTAGCAAGATTCTTGCCTAGTAATCATTTTGATGTGGTTTAGACAAGCGATGATGTTATCTAAGGGTTATACCAGTGAAAACTCAGAAAGAATTAAGGTATTTATGAATTAAAATGGATAGAAGTTTCTGAGAAACTAGAGTAGTACATAAGAAACAGAAGATACCAAATTTGATTCCTAGGGGGTCTGCCTTATGTCAGTTGATAAGTGGTGCTAGCATTCCCTGAGATAAAGAAAACTTGTAAGTAAATGTTATTTGGGGAATGATTGAGTGTGTCTTTAGCTATACTGAGTCTGAAGTGCTTTGGGATAAATGAGTGGAGATGTTGAGTGGATACTAGGATATGGGATTTTGAATTTCAGAGCAGGATTTGCTTGGAGATGTCAGTCTAAGAAGCTATGGCTATGATTGACATCTGGAGAGAGACAATAGTGTGAAAGGAGAAGAGAATCTTGCCCTTAGCCTTGAGAAACTCCAATAGGAGATGATGAGATAGAAAAAGCTGAGTCTCTGATAGAGAATAAGAAGAAACAGCCAAAGAGATATGGGAGAATCCAGAATAATGTGGGTTTAAAAAAATAAAGAAATAGACAGTGATGATAGTGTCCATTGCTGCTTCAACTATGTTAAATCAGGGTCTAAATGTGTCTATTAGAAATCATTAGTGATCTTCGTGAGAGTTGCTTTGATGGAATAACAGAGTGTAAAACCAGAGTAGCAAGGAATGATAAATGAGGTGAGTGGACACTGGGTCTCATGCCCAGAAAACTTCTCTTAGATGATCCTGGTGCCTAGCAGTTGCAATTTCTGCTGTGAATTGGCCTTGTGTAGTGTTCATCTAGAATGTGTCCCAGGCATGGAATGATAAAAAGCTCATTGTTATTTAGCCTTTTAACAAAAATTCCTGGCTATAGTTATTTTCAGTATCATATTCATTTACCATAAGTTAACTGGGATCTACAATAATGAATCATACATTTTCATATTGCTTGCAGACTTTAGAATGATTTATAAGGTTCTTTGACACACATGATCCCATATAATACTAGACATTTTTCTTTTATAAACACTACCTTTTCTCTTATGGTTTCTTTGCAAATCTGAGAAAACTCATCCTGAGAAAAGACAATTTGGGTTAATGATTCTATTAGATTAATTGATTTATCAAGTGGAAACAAAAAACACATCGAGGGGGACTAAGCTTTGAAAAATAAATATGAAAATGAGAGAGAAACTGTACCTTTTGTCACTTTCCAGTGACCCTGAATGGGTGAGCTTGAAGCTAACTTTAACAGGTACATTTCTATATTAATGACTTTCCCTCTTTATTTTTTTCACTTAAGATAAGGGTTCACAGGGGAGGAGTCCATATTCTCTCACTTAACTTTATGAATCTTTAAGATTGGGGAGGTGTAGCAGATATTGTAACATTCGGCTGGTTTTGTTTGACCTCAGAAGCAGCCAAAGGAGAAGAAAGAACAAAGTATTGAAACAACCTTTCACAGATGTTCAAGGCTGAGTAAGCTACATCATAGCTTCTGAATGTCATTTTCCTCCCCGTTCACAATGAAAACTAAGATACCCATTTACCTGGAATAAGGTAGACATTCAATACATGTGAGATTTTCATTTCTCCCTCATAGCTGAGCTATTTGTTTAAACCTGGCACTGAGGTGAAGTTTGAAAGTATAGGTGGTATGTAAAGAAGTATTTATCCAGGGCAAATTACCTAAGTGGCCAAGTGTTAAATAATGTGACCCGTTTTATTTTATATGTTCTGGCTCTCCCACAACTAGTTTGAGCAGTTAACTGTTTCTAGAGAGTTGGCAGCACTTTAATATCGTTGTAGGCTGTATTAAAGTACTCACTTTAGTGAGGGTTTGAAATTTGATGCAATCTATCAAGATTTTAATCATTTGTGAAATGCAGAATTGTTTGGTTAGACAAAGGAAAGAATTTTTTAAGCTTCATCATTGAGATGTTCTTATGAGAAGGAAAGGAAATAATTCATTATAGGAAATAATTCATGGACTAATACCACCAACCCTATTTCTGTAGATTGATTCCACTTTCCTTTGGCAGACACTCTGATTTTCCAGTGTTCTGGCATCATATCGAGCATTTTGATTAAAATTGTTATATTGTTTATCTTCTTTTATTACATATATTGACTCAAAGTTACTTGTAATCTCTTTCAGTGCCTTCACAGATACTATTAAGAGACAATTTTCAAATAAATATTTCTTTTTAAATTTTCTCCATTGATTAGTTTATAGTTAGAGGGCTCATGGATTTCTTTTTAAGATTTTTATTTCTGCAAATAAAAATAATGAATTTGAGCAAACAGTTTTCCCAAGAAAAAACTAGTCACTTTATAGAAAGCTTAAGGAAACATTTATGCAAATCTAATAGCTAGAATGTATCTAGAGAAAAATCCAATGACACCATTAAGATCAATTTATTTTCCATCTTTTCTGTTGATAATCTTACAGGAATTTTTGAATCATGGTTCTGCGAGCTGTGTTAGAGGATTCTTTCACCATCGTGACCTTGTTTCTGAAGGATGTTTTAACCTCACTAATTAAGCAACTCAACCACACTTCAGTGAAGTTCTCTTGAGAGTGAAGGGCCTGTGATTAGGGAAATTCCTTAATTGGATAGGACCTCTCATCATAAATCAGTCATAACATGTTGATTATAGTTTTACCATTAGGAATTCCATTGCTTAATGCAAATGGATTAGAACAAGAATGTGATTAACCTAAGTCAGTTTTAACCTGGGGATATTTGGAATCATTGATCAAGTCACCTTAGCAATCTGTGAGTGTAAGGAAAGAGTCTGTTGCCTTGGTTCATAACATCAAAAGTAAAAGTCGTATCATACAAGTTGGGCTTTTACATAATAACAATCCTCCAGTGATTGCTAGTGTCTAATATTTCTTTTCTCTATGTCTCTCAAGTTGCATTTAAAAGTTTTCATTATGAAAATATTTATAAATACACAAAAAGGAACTTAATAATAGATTTCCAGGCACTCATCATACAGCTTCAATAAATAACAATATTTTGTCAGTCTTAATTCATCAATCACCTCCATTTTTTATTTATTTGCTTGAATGATTTAAACCAAATAACAGATACATTATTTCACATAAAAACACTTCAGTATTTACCTCTTCCGATCTATTTTTATGCTGTTAAAGTAATTATGAATGCTAAAACTTACATAGTGATTTATAGTTTCAAAGTGTTTTATCACATTAGGTTATCACATACACACAAATAATGAATATTATCATCAGTGTTGAGCAAATTTAAAAAAACCTAGACATTTTGAGTGATTAAATGACATTCTCAGGGGCTACTGAAGAATAACGATGGATTTTAAACTTGAGTCTTCTGTAAATTCTTATGCAATTGTACACTCTCATATATCTGACCACATCATGGAAAAGGCTAATTCTTGGGTGTTTGACTTCAATTGTTCTGAATATAAGTTCATTCCTTTTGGTCTTGTGACACCTGGGGACCAACTAAGGGGAGCTGAGGGTAGCCAGAGGAAAGTGGCCACTGATATTTGTATTAAGCATGTCTTTTTATTCTGATGCTTTGCTATCTAGAATCTTTCTGATCCTGGAGAGACAGTTCCTCCCAGAAATCCCAGAGACAGTAAAAACTTCCTTGCAAGTGTGCCTTTCAATTCATACCAATGAAACACAGTATATAGTCTCCAATATCTCCTTACTAGTTCTTTCTCACAGAACTTTTTATCTGCCCAATCTAATCATCTCTACATCAGGTACCAACTGACTAGGACTTTATGCCCTAAAGCCCACAAAAACTGTTCAATTATAAAGCTACTTATTCTGTCTCACCCATTACTTTCCAAGGAAAGCACAATAAACTCTTGACCACAATTCCCCCTAGTTCCATTTACTTCCTGACTGACCCTGGTGCCTCCCAGTGTGACCCAGTGTGGTAGGATAGTCCCTCTCCTTTTGGGAACCAGGCTTATAACAAAAATCTCTATTTAAAGAGCAGTGATTTCCTGATCTATTGGTCTCATGATACTTGAGTAATAGTAAGACCTACATTTTAAAACAAGATGGGAAAGGTTAAGCAAAATCTATGGTACCTAATATCAAGGCCTTGCCACTAGAAGATCTCACTTGGAAGTAAGGTGAGGGTTCCGAGTCAGGTAATCAGGCTTGCAATCAAATTCTGTAGAAGAATAGCAACAGGAGATAATCAATGAGATCAACACTTATGAAAGACATACATCTATGATGGAGATAGACAGTCATTCAGTCGTCCTGTGGCTGACTGGGGTGAGTTGAATTCTAGAGGAAATTTTACACACACACACACACACACACACACACACACACACACACAGGTATGAATTTTATCCCACATACTTTCCCCTCCTACTATAGGGAGGCAGACTTCCTTTGCACTCTGATGTTGTCTTGCCTCTGTTGCTTGCCACGGGTCACGATTCCTACTGGTCCTATATACCCCTTCCAATCTTGCAATAGTCCACAGTGAAGGATTATAACTGAGGCTTCTAGTAGCTGACTTTACCTTGTGTTTCCTCTTCTCTGAGACTCAAGTTCTCCAGGTAACTTGCAGTTCCAGCTCGGCTTCCACCTCAGGTAGACTCTTCGATCTGTCAGACCTTAGAGCTAGGTACAACATCCTCATCTTGGTTGTGATCAGTGGCAGATGGTCAATAATTACAAGTTATGTTGTCTTTTGAATGCTCAGTTTATTCACACATCACATGACATATACAATCACAAGTAAGACCTGTGGCTGTGGTAATCAGCAGTGGTAAGGCATGCTTCTAAATATACCAAAAGCAGAACTCATCAAGCTCATTCAACAGTCCAGGGCATAATCTCAAAGAGATTGGGTAATTAGGTTGGAGCACACAGTTTACAATGGGAAATCTCCAGCATTGAGGCTCAGCAAAGGTCCCAAAGACACTAGCATACATGACTTGTGTGCATAGTGTTGTAGGAGTCTGTGCGACTGATCCCATACATTCTGCTGCAGCTTTTATGATACATTTTCATTTAGTTTTAGCTAGTCTATTAGTGGCAGATGCATGGTTATCAGGAGCCAGAAGTTGTGGTGTAATGATCTGGGCTGGTGAGGGGAGCCTAATCAGCAGGTGCAGAGGTGACTCAGCGATAGCTCTTAACTCCTGGCTTCAACTGCCATCAGGCTTTTGTTAGCCTGAACACTTTCATTTTGTTTTTTAAATGTAGTAGACTCACCATGTTTCACTCTCTGGTTCCAGTGTTCACTACAATCTTGCAGATGAGGAAACGAGATTCAGAGAAGAAAAGATCCTAACAAGAGAGGCTACAAAAAAGCAAAGGCTAAAACTTGGAGCTTTTTGTATGCAAGTACTCATCCCCTGATCATGTTAATCACTTTCAGTAAAATGTGTCTTTTGTTAAAGAGAGACCACATCTCACAATGAAAACTTGTAGTGGACTATAGGTTATTTGGATTTAGCAAACCAATAGATTCAATATTTGAATAACTGGGAAATCAATTATTATCTTATGAAAAATGTTCTTGTCCCAGTTATATCATTTTACTATACTTCTGGAACACTGTCATATGCTAGATTTTCTTTCCGACTTTTGCTTACATATACACAAACACACTCAAACACCCAAAAGCACAACAAAAATACACCATACACCTTAATACTAATTTCCTATTGCCTTAAACAAATGATGAAAAAACAAAAAACAAAAGCCCCACCTCCTTGTCTGTGATTACCCTAGATGGATGGGGGCAATAAATTAATAGGTCGTGTGTTCAAACACTTCATAATAACTCATTAGTTGTTACATGAATAGATTCTTAAATAATGTTTTAAAATTATATGATCATTTTAAAGTTGGGAAATATATGACTAAAGCTTCATTATTCAGTAATGAACTCACTCATCCAAGGTGTGATCATGAATCCAGGACTCATGTACCTATGATAGTGACCTGGACATCATTATGAAGATTCCTGAGGTCAGCAGTTCTCAAACTAGAATCACCTGGAGGGCTAGTTAAGCCAGATTGCTGGGCCCCACCCTCAGTGGCTCTGGTATAAAGGTCTGGGTAGGTCCCAAGCATTTGTATTTCTAGCAAGTGCCATGATTTTCACATTTCCGTGCCTTGTGTGGGTGATTTTTCTGTTTAAAATTGCCCCCAACTATAGTACTGAAATGCTCTCTAATATTTCCAGGGCAGGAGGGTGATGAAGTGTCAGATTAGCTTTGTTTAGACTTAAGTTAGGGTGCTATTGTTCATGAATTCAACTTCAATTATCAGTAACAGGCATTAAATAAAGTGTCTGAACAGAAGCATACATAAGACAAGGTTGTGTACTGATTAGGTAACAAAAACTTATGACCAGAAGCTTGCAAGAACCTAAATCTATGTCTTCCCTAGGAGCAAAGACTGCGTGTTAGCAGTTTTATAAAACTGATGGTCATGAATAAGGAGAATAAACATGGCTTGAGTTTGCTGAGGATACCATGCTTACTAAACACATTTATTCATCTGTTGATTAAATTTATCAACTCAGTTCGTGTTATCAGCACTCTGTACTCACTTCTCAAATATGATGTTAAAATGCAGACTTTCTACCATGAAACAGTAAAACTATGACTCAGGTGACTTTTGGGATTTACTCATGTGTAGTGGATTGGGGAGCCCAGTGTATTTCATTAATTAATTTTTTTTTTCTTCTGTAGTCTCCACAAAGTAGAAGTATTTGGCTGCCTTGCTCTTAGCGCCAGCAGTGTAGGCTCCCTGGCCCTGAGATGTCCACACCTGCAGACCCTGAACATTGGAAGACTCCCCAAGGTTTCTGAGGCCTGTCTGGTCAGGAGCTTGGAGAACTTAGGAGAAGTAACTGCACTTAATGTCGCTGCTCTCAAAATGGTGAGGCCTCTTGGACTGTGACTTTTTACTGGTCTCCAGGATCCCACACTGTCAGAACATAAAACTAACATTCTTCTGTGACTTTCCCACATCATCAGGAAGTCATGCTTTGAAATGTACATTTCAAAGGGAGGAGAACCTGTGTGATAGAAAGGTCTTGAACCTTGGGTTAGGAATGTCTATTTAAAAGAAGAAATCTTTGAAACAGGAAGAGCAAATATCATTTCCCTAAGGAAACATCACTATTTAGTTATGGAGTAGGAAATAGATCTAAAAGTTGACCCATTAAGTGGATCTTTTGCCACTTTTGTAACTGAACTAATATAGTAATTCAATAAAACTACTGAACAGATAAGAGATAATGATGATAGCTATCATTTATTGAGCCCTTCTGATGTTCCAGAAACTGTACACGGCACCTATCACACATATTATTTTTATTAACTTGCCATCTTCCCTATGAAAAATAGCATCGTCTCCCATTTATAGGCAGTCATTGAGGTTTTAGGAATTAAAAAAAAGTTATGATACAAGTCATAAAGCTAGTAAGCATGAGCTTACGTTTGCTGATTTCCTGCCCCTTGCCCCCAATTCCACGGGTTTCTCTGTGTGTGAAAGAAGACAGTCTAACTTCTTCCTTTAGATAAGGTTGGACAGAGGTGACATGCCAGTGGGACAGCCTGATTTTCACATGTGAACGTCAGTTACAATTCCATGAATTTGAAGTGTATGGTACTTCTGGCTGAGAACAGATTGTTATCACATATTTTAATACAGGTAGATTAGAAGTTAGTGAAAGGATGTTCTGACATAAATAGTTAAATTAAAATGTTAATGTGCTTGGTTTTCTCTTTTACCAGCTTCATCTTGGGCACTGAAGTGGCCTTATCTTCAATGCTTCTCTGAATGAACTAATGAGAGAACAGTGCTACGTTTTTTTGTCTTTTTAATCAAAATGTTATGTCCTTGAAAGGACTCTTCCATCGGAAGTGGACAGTTCACTCTTAGCTTCCTTGATGATGTATGAAGATATGTTTGGATAAATCATTCACAAACTCAAAGTTCTGGGAAGAAATAATCTCTCATTCTTAGTCTCTTTCACTAAAAGCAAAAAACTCATATAGCAACAATAGATTAATCTTACTCATTTTCTAGGCATTCACTTTTAATGCATGAAGAGCTTCCAAATTAGCAATAAGTGGGCCATGTTGGATTATTTGAGATCCTAAATAAGATCATGGATGCCATCCAAGAGCAGAGCTCATTTCTTAAATTATTTTGGTCTCATTTAATAAATGCTATAACACTCAGCATAATATGATAAAACTACTTCTATGACTTTCTGATTTATGTATTTAAGCATGGATGCTATAAACTTTGGAACTAAAGCAGACCTGGAAGAGTACAGATTTAGAGCTTGGTCCCAAAAGGTTTTGTGGACTCTAGGGGTCGATTATGAAACAAAGCACAGTTTCTGACTGGTGGTCAGTGCTTTGTGAATTTGTGGTAACATGATGACTGAGTTGAGGCCAGGCTGTGAAGGTTATATCATAGTAAATTTTATGTCCAATGAAATTTTGTGAAACAAATCTCATTTTCAACATATAGTGAAGGTTTGTTGTGTTTAGGAACTTTACCTGACATTGTATAATAGCTAGCTACTTCCTAATTTGCCTAATTTGATTTTTTCTCACTTAAATTTTCCTTAAAATGTGCATCCTGAGTGTATGAGAAAATAATAACACAGTATTCTGGGTAGGGTACTCCATCTTTTTGCATTCTAGAAAGTCTAAGATCATTAATTGATTAGATAAGACCTTGAATATCAGTTTTTCAGGTTTTTAAGAGACTCATCATGGAGAAAGTGTCTTTTTTCTTTGCTCTTGAGACTATAGTCTTGATGATCCACATGGAGTCCAAAGTTTGAATAGTGAGCTTTTGTACTTACTTATATAGAGGGCATAAGTGTCTATATGTACTTAAACTGTAGTGGACAAATGGAATAAATATTCCAGCATAATTATAATACATCACAAGTAAATAGAACAATAGATGATAGAACATATAGATATATTCAAAGACACAGATAGAATACAGATGAAAGGTTGGATGAAGGCTGTAGAGAACTGGATTTTCCATCATTTGTGGGAGTATATAAAGGAATAGGTCTTCCAAGACTCTATTATAAATTATGAGTTGGAAAATCTATGTCTGTTTTTAGAGTCTAGCCCATCCTAGTTGCAATTAGGTGCTTATTCATATTTTTTATGGTGATGCTATTATGAAGATAAATAAAATATTTATCTTGCATATATGTTAACATGATGCTTACAGATAAAACACAATGAGAAATGGTTAAATAAGTAGAAAAATCACATAAAATCTTGGGATTAATTATAGGTTAGTTTTAATTTTCCTTTGTTCACCAGGTTCTAGCTCGGTACATTTTTATTTTTCATAGCACCTCAGTTCCTTAGTGTTTCATAACTCATTTTATTCTAACTTAAAAAAATTCAAACTCCTAGTACTAAACTTCACATTTATTTTATTTAATTATTTATCCATCTTTAGGGAAGGAAAGGAGGAAAAAAGCATTTAAAGAAGGAAGGAAGAAAGGAAGGAAGGAAGAGGAAAAGGAAGAAGTAACACTTTTATTTAGTTAGTTGTTCATTTTGTGTTTTCATTCTGACATGGGTCTCCAACCTGGGTCCTTGGGCTGTATGTGATCCACACTAGTGTCTCAGCCCTCTGAGTCAATGAGCATGTCCCATTTTAGAATTATATAGTTAATTCCATTTTATATAATTTGTTTATCAAAGTCTCTCATACTTGCTGACTTTATTAGCAGAGGACCTAGGTGTTGCATCAGATGATGACTCTTTCTCAGCAGAAAGTGTATTGGGAACAATATGGGCCTTGGTACCACTGACCCTAGATTTGACTGCTAGCTTTACAGTTACTTAGGCATAGCCTCAAAAGACACTTAATTCCCAGACCCACAATTTTCTTCCTTGTACAGGGGAGATACTAACATGTGTTTTTTAAGACTCTTGCAAGGATTAGAGCTTGCGAGTATAAAGCATCTAGCTTGGAATCAAACACATCTCAAGCAATCTTCAAATGAGAACTATTAATATGAGGAAGATGATTATGATGAGTATAATGCATCTGAACAAATGCACTTTTATCTCTAAAATATTTAATTTAGTCTCTGTGTAACAAGACCTTGGCTTGAAAATAAATTTTTCTTTGTTTTCTCTTGTAGGTAAAGGATCAGATTGTCCATCTCATTGTGACATACTGTCCTAAACTGAGCAGTCTTGTCCTCAGCTCCTGCTGTCAGGTGACAGATGTAAGCTTGGTGGAAATTAGCACCTGTCTGCAAACCCTCAGGTATTTTCTCCTCAATAAGCATCCTAACCATACCCCAGCAAAGTTGCCACGTTGTTCTTTGGGACTGACTTTGGCCTCTTTATTTTTCTTTATTTAAATCAATGGAGTCATTTATACGTTCTTGTTGCTCAATGAAATAGAAAGGAATGGTTGCAAGTTATGTACTTTTTTAAAGGAAAGGTATGGCAGGAATGAAGACAAGTAGGCAGGCAGGAAGAGAGAGAAGGAAGAAGCATTTTATTTATTTTTATGTAGTTGTTCATATTGGTGGTTCCCCCCTGGCCCCGGGTCTCAAACCTGGGACCTTGGGATGTATGTGGGACTGCTCCCAGAATGTACTAGACCACTAGACCACCAGAGTGCACCCAGAAAAGTCCTTATTTCTTGGTTTTGATACTTTGAAATATTTGAATGAAAGCAGAAAGAAAATTTGAGTCCTATTTGAGCTCTACTTATTGAAATCTTCCTTGCTTTATCTTTATTACTCTCTAAAAATACCTCTTATGATCAGAGCATTCTATGAAAATTTTTCTAAGGTTAGATACCTAGAGCTCACAGTACTTAGTTTAGCATGTGGGAAGTGCAGAAGGCAGAACTCTGTCTCTGTTTAGGAAAGTGAGATTTGGAGAAATGCACACTGTGATCTGAATTGCATTATTATGGGACTTCTTTTTAACAGCAAATCATTGACGTGTCCTCTCAGCTAGTTGGTTAAATATGAAGTTAATGTTGCTCCACGTAGAAACAGAAGCTCTTGCCCTACTAGCTAGAAGAAGAAAAGCTGATTGTGCCAATTTGTGAAAAGCTCCTTCTAAAATCTTTCTACTTAAATTCTACAGGTATCTTGATGTGAGTGGGTGCCGACAGATAACCAATGTGGGAATCCAAGCATTAGCAAGCAACTGTCATCAGCTCAAGTATTTAGACCTGAGCTCTACAGGGATAAGCAAAAGAGGGTAGGAAATTTGTAGATTGTTTTAAAAATCCAGTTGTTTTAAGAAAAAGAATCATGAGTTGATTATCCATTTCAGTTTATCATCTTATGGGTACCTTGTGATATAAACTCCTGATATGGTAAGCCAAAAGGAATCTCTGTAGATTCTTGAAGAGAGAATGTATGTCAAATAAAAGTATGAATGGAAGAGATTTACCCAATCAATGGAAGAGAGACTGTTTGCCAAGAGGGATATATGCAAATAAAATACTGTGCATAGTGTGATATGAACTGCTCCATAAAGTTGGAGTTTTAAAATATGGTCGTTTCTATAAATTTCTAGTTAATTTCTTGTTTGAGCAATTTCTGCCTCATTTATAGAAAATACACTTTCTTCCTCTTTAGTCTGTCTTTTTGTTAAATTATCCTGGAACCCTGGAGCCTTAGATAGTCTAGAGAAGTGGGAATATCTACCCAGCTTCCCAACTGCAGAGACTGGATGCTCAGTCGTTCACTATTGTCCTTGCTTCTGGCTGCCATGGGGGTCATGCAGAAGCCTCATCTTTCACAGTGTAAATAATTTCAGGGTCCCCAATGCAATGATGCTTATGAATCCAGCTCGTCACTGAACTCAATTAGGTTGTGTTGATAAGGAGATTGTAAATCTCAAGGAGGATTGTAAATCTCCAAATGGAATTCAACCCTAATGGCTGGATCCTTTCTGGTGCTGATATCTCCTGTCTTCCCGCTTTAAGTTTGTCCTGCCCTATGTCTGTAACTTTAGCGAATGTGGAAGAGCGACCCTACAAATTTGTAACTGAGTATACAGTCGGGGCTCAGACTTCAGAGAGTACTCCTCTGGGCCTGCCGGCCTAATACAACTTTGTGACTCCTCTTTCCAAGCGCCACTTGGTCTTTCGAAAGCCAACCACAGCAGTGTGAGGAAAATGGTCCCAACACCTAAGTTCTAAAAACAGGGAGTCCTGGTACAGAACATGTGGAGTGCGAAGGGTCATGCACATTATTAACTCTGAAGTTCTGTCACTTTTAAAGTGATTCTGAAAATGAAAATTGAGACTTTTTATCTATAAAAATGGTAATAGATAATGATAGGACAACGTTCTCCCAGAAAGGCATGGGTGATGCTCTTTTGTGCTAGGAGCTGTGTGTGTGGCATTTGGGCAGGAATTTCCATTGGCTTTGTGTCTCAGTGTTTCCTCCTGGCTGGCTGCGGCTGCTGTAGACAGGTCCTAGGCAGTCTTTTCAGTTTCTTCTGATAAAGATCCTCACTGGTTTGAATAATGTCTGAGTTAACATGTTAATGAATTTCTAAACAGACTCTCTGCCTCCGGACTCTCATCAGTGCCATCCTGTGAATCCTGCCATGACTGCTCCCAACTCCCTGTAAATAGCAAAAAGTCCTTCCCCGCCAGGGCTGGCCTACTCCTTTAGTGAGTCAGCCCATTTTGGAAAGTCCAAAATAAACTCTTTTGGATATTTAAAGGGTTTCTCTGGATCACTCCTTTCCACACTCCCCAACTAAAACGCTAACGCCACCCCCACCCCCAAGTCTTTGGGGAAAACTAACATTCGAATAACTGAATTTATAGAGAATCTACTTCCTAAAGATTATAAGGAGTCACTCTCTCTAAATATTATTATTATTTATAGTATGAACTAAAGTGGGAGAGCAAGGAGATGCTGTGGTTTACTGGAAGCAATTTTACTTTCCTGGAAACACTGAATGATGTTCTTGAACCTCTTGGTGGTTATTAGTGTATATATATTTTAAATTTTCAAATAAAAGACAGCTTTGTGGTTTAGTCTTCAGTCTCTGGAGCCACAAAGCTGATCGTTCCTGGAATAAATGCAGAAGTGCTGTTCCTGTATTTAATTTATTTGATTTATTTAAAATATATAATAAATTCAAAATAATTATGGTTAGTTGTTTGCATGAGAGAGATAAAAATATCCAAGACATGCTCTTCCCTAAAGGTACCTATCATCTAATTTGAAAAAAAAAAAGACCTCTTAGACATGCAAAATTGAAATGGCAGCCACATCCCTTGAAATAGATGTAGCTTTAAGAATGGGAGGAGTTGGTTTCTTGGAAAAGGCTTTAACCCCAAATAGTCCTTGAAGGACTGGTAGGATTTAGATGGGCAAGGAAAAAAAAGCAATTTGGCAAGAGCAAATTCTTCCACTTTGTGATTTTTAAAAACACTTTACATTTGCCAAAAACTTCCCTTACATGAGGTCCTTGCTACAATTAAGCAGGTGCTTAGAATAGGTAGTAGTATTCCCACCTCCTAAATAGGACATTTTAAGTCAGAAACTACTTAAGAACTTTCTGAGTTAGTATAGGAACATACTATATATAATTAGGAAATTGTAGCCAGTTGCCTGTCTATTTTTAAAAATAACCTGGCAGCTAAACATGATTTTTACAAGTTTAAATGGTTATTTTTACATGGTAATATAAGAACTTATATTATGTTTTTTGGTTTTGTGTTTTAGTCTATGATCAAATATAAGTTAAATCTTCAAAACATAAATATTTACATTTACTAGCTGGCCCTTTAAGAAAAGCTGTGTGAACTACTGATTTAGGATCTTTTTTCATAATCAAATAAAATATTGTTAACTTATTGCAGTTAAATTACAATATACTTAAACATCCTGTAAATAATTTTGCATGTCGCTTTCCCATATAAACTGATACCATATTCTCCTTATTAATGTATACTTTTTTCACAGATTACTTTGATGTTTATTCCTACATATAAATACAATATAATTTATTTATATGTTATCCTGTGTTGGCTATGTAGATTATGCTGGTTTAAAGTTGAAAAAATAACATAGTAAAAAAAATCCTTGTGTACAGATATTTGCATCTTTGATAATTTCATTGGTATAAGGTCTTAGAATAGAATTACTAGTTCAAAAGTTATGAAAAGATCATTTTTAGGGAATTTAAATAAATGTTGCAAAATTGTTCTCACAAAAGCTGTACAGTTGTTTTTCTCCAATACATTGTGAGGAAATGCCTATTTTTCCACACTCAGTCTCTTAAACATATAGCAAACATTGTATAGGGAGTATCATTTTGCTTTTCTGATAATTCTTGACATTAAAATTTAAAAATTATTCTTAATGACATTTTGCATTTCTCAATTTCTTCTGTATTTTGTGGTATGTCTGCATATCTTAAAAACCCTTTTACTTGTATATCTCATTTCATAGATTTTTAAAATATTCTTAATAGATATTACAATATTAATGCTTAGATTTTAAGCTATTTTATAGATGTTTGCTCAAGAATAAGTAATTTTAGTAGATACATGAAATTTACTGTTGATTTCTTGGATTTTCTTGACACATTGAGTCTACTTTAAGATATATCAATGTGTATAAAATAGACAGTCTTTAAAATGTGTTGCAATGACAAAAGAAAAAGCATGTAATTCAGGAGAGTCTCACTTTATGGAGCTCATCTGCTCTAAAGAAGTGCTTTCAGATATATACCTTGTTGTTGTTCCATAAGAAATATAATGACTTCTCAATTTCTTCCCATGAAATTGTGTAGATATTAACTACAGGATCTGGAAATAGATTTGAAGGGGAAAGCTAAGGCCTTATTGAATAGACATGAATTTAAACTGTTCAGGTATTTCCCCACATTTACAACAGCTGTGTTGATGACAGATATACAGCCTATACTTGAAGATCATTGGGCCCAGGAACTTGTGTTGGTTTACAAAATGGACATGCTTCCACCCCGTTTGCTGCTTCACCAATGTCATCCCTACTAACTAAACTTCCATTATCTCCATCACTTATGCAGCAGTGAGTGGAGTACATTTTTCAGAGTTCTAAAAACTTGTATATGAGAAAAATTAGTCAAAGTAAACAGAAAGACATAATTAATTTACTTCATTATAGACTTTAAGCTTAATTTTAATTTAAAATCAATTTGTTATTTATGCTTAAGCCCAGTTTTAGGTGGAAGTCCTCTCTCTCTCAACTTTTTTCTTGGCTTTGATCTGTGAATTTCTGGATAAAAACAAAGTTATGATTCCTTTGATCAGCTTACTATATGTATTTGAATTGTACTTAGAAGTGTCTGATTGAAATACAATAAAGAAAAAAATGAATATAGGGTAAGCTGTGGCTAATAATAAATCACTGTTAAGAATTTTACTACTGATTTTGTCTACTGAGGAAAAAGCAGATCCTTTAGTGATGTAGAACTAAGTGTTGTGGTTCATCTAGAATCATAATATTTTCTGAGTTACTGATAATGATGTGTTTCCATCAATAGACAGGTCAGGCCAATTCTCTAAAAAAGAGATTACTTTTATTTTAGAAGGAGATTCTATTTCTAATTATATTGATTTGCAACAGAGGCTCCAGAAAGAGCTTTGTAAGGAAAGAACATTGCCAAAAGGCAGAATCAAAGACATGTTTTCCATTCTGACTTGTTTCCATAGGCCCAGATCACACTAATTAAAGAGAAGAAAGCAATCTTAAATCAAAGAACTTACTTTGCTGCATTTTCAATATCATACTGGCATTGAGATTATAGTTTTTTCCTCTGCGTGTGTGTGTGTGTGTGTGTGTGTGTGTGTGTTTGTGTGTGTATGTGTGTGTTTCCTGGTAGCTGTGGTAACATTCCCAATTTGTTTGGTTCCTTTGATACTCTTATAGGATTATATACTTCATTCTTCCTCAGTACCTTCCATTTGTGTTTTACTTCCATGTCTTAAAACATTCGTTTGACTCAAATGTGAGCTCAAGCCAGTTACATTGCATTGTTTATTGCACCCAAACCAGTATTTCAGTAGTTTAATTTATATAGAGGTGATCAAGTAGGTAAACAGATGACAGGTATTGGACACTCTGGTGTCTCATTGTTTTATCACAACTCTTGGAGTAATGGTATTTCTTGAACAGAGCCTGGTCTATTTTAGCAAGATTTACTCATTTATGGGATAAAAGAAGTGTTCTATTCTAAAAATGATGGGAACTTCCAATGGTGATAGAATAATTTGAGAGATACATGTTAAGTAATGTAAAATTTGTCCTTAGGTTACCTTCCTCAAATGAGTGAGGTTGTTTTCTTCAATAAAAACACCACTCTTATGAAAATACTCAAAAGACATGTGTGTCTGTATCTTATGGTGTATAATCATGGGATTTTTATGTGATTTTCAAGGTTCTGGCAAGACATGAGGAGGAAAATTATACTAAATAAAATTCAAAGGCATATTCACTGATTTACTAATGAACTATCAGAAATGAGAGACAGATTACTGTTCTGTTTGTTTGTTTCTTTTTTTTTTTGGTGAAGCATAAAGATTTCTAACTAAAACATTCAGGAAGAGACATCTCATTTATGTGCCTGTTGTCTAAATCACATTTGAAAGACAGGATTGACTTATAAGGTGAACCTTGGAGCCTCGTTCCCTGGTCTAAATTCCATTTCTTATATTTAGCTGTGTGATCTTGGGTAGTCCTTTAAACCTTTCTGTGCCTGAGTTTCCTCTTCAGTAATATGATGATGAAAATTATTAACTCCTGTCTCAGGATCGTAGTTAGTAAAAGATTTAGGGCACATAGATAGCACTCTGTGTTAGGTACAGTTTGTTTATAAGTGTGTCAGTTTTTTCTTCACTGTATATAGACTCATGCTATGATTTAAGGGTTTTTTTTTTTAAATAAGCATCTAGTAAGAAAGTAAAATTTAGTATTAATCAATTTGAATAAATTCATTATAAATAATTTAGAATTTTCATGGTTAGTACAGTGAAGACTTACTTCTTAGAAGACACCAACCTAATCACTGGCTAGAATCGAATAGCATATTTTCAGCATTTATGGATATTACCGTGGCATTTATGGATATTACCGTGGCATTTAAAGAACCTCCAATTTTTCTGTGTTATTAATCTGAAATGAGAGAAAATGTCCATTTTAAAGACAAGGCCAGCAAAAAGAATTTGGTGTATAAATAGTGTTTCTTAACATTTAAAACAATATATTTCTTTGTATATACATGAGCTCTAGTCATTACTGAAACCAAGATAAATTTTTCAGAGAAAATCAGAGGAAGCTAATTCTTTCCTTTGTTAGCTTAAGAAGCATGAGTCATGGTGTGTGATGTAAAGTGTCTAGAATCCCTAACCCATGCTCAATTTTGATGGTTGTGAACAGGCCACATATACTATCTGATTCTAAGATATGGAGAGCAAAGCTCATAATACACAGGATTTAAATTTGAAAGTTATTTTACCTTTAATGTTGGCATGGCCATACCTCTAGCGGACTATCTTATGTTTCTACTTAAACTCTTCTGAGACTGGTGACTTTCCTGTCTATATAGCAGCTCTGGAGAAGTGGAATACATTTGCTACAAACCTACTTCCTCTAACTTGCCCTCTTTGTTGCTTTTCTTCCAACACCTGTCTTCCTTCAATCCCATTTTTAAAAAAATTAAATATGTTAACTAACTTAAAGGAAGAGTTTGAAGTGGACAAAAGAAATAACGCTTTTGGAGGATATAAATGCCATATGGATTTTGTTCAGTCAGAATTATTAAATTATCAAATTAAAAACCAAATTGCCAACTTAAAAACCAAATTAAACTGTAGAGACTTTTGACTCATGCCCATAGACTCATTTTCAGTCACTAGATGTTAAAATTTAAGTTGGTGCAATTGCTGAGAATGATTCTCTGGCATTGGTTATTATTAGTATTTTTAAGAAAAGGTTCAGGAAGGAATAAAGGTGAGCAGGCAGGAAGAGAGAGAAGGTAGCACCTTACTTTATTTTTATTTAGTTTTTCATCCTGGTTGTTCCCCAAGACCTGGAATGAGACTCTGGGTCCTTGGGACATATGTGAACTTCACCGGGGCGGCCTGACTTGGGTATTTTGTAATCATCATGTCACAGGTAAATTAAATATGTGACTGAGGCTGCAAAGCTTTGTTTGTGGTCCAGGATTCTCTGCTGTTATGCATATTAGAATCACCTGGAGACTTACTGCAGCACAGACTGGTGAGTGCCACCATGGCCTCGGGGCAACACCCCCAAATTTCTCACAGTCTCTCTAGTGATGCTGCTGGTGGTCTAGGAACCATCCTCTGAGAACTAGTGACCTGGGTTATACAGAGATGGCTTGTCCTGGAAGAGGTCTTTTTACTTCTGAGATGGATGTAAACATTTGCTTAAGGTTATCAAAATTCCATGTTCACAACTGATTCCTTCTGGGCCAGGACTTAATGCTCCCATGTCCCCTCCTGGCCTCTCTTGCCTCTTGGGCTTTTGCTCCTTCTCACATAGTCAATGTTAGCTTATTAGCCGCTTCCCCTAGTTCATTTGTGAGAAAAATAACTCAGTGAAAATAAGCTTTAGATCCTAAGACTAAATTAGTGGTTACCAGAAGGGAAAGGGGGAGCAGGGAGCAGGTAAATCAGGTAAAAGGGGTCAGTTGAATAGTGAGGGATGTAATTGGGCTGTTAGCGGTGAACTTAATATAGTATTTACAGACCTTGCTTTATGATGATGTGCACCTGACACTTTTATAAAGGTTCAATACGATATCACTTAAAAAAAAAAATTGTAGACATGCCTGGGCGGTGGTTGTTGGGTATGCCGGCAGGCAAAGTGCAATCCATGTGCGTCCCAAGTATCTGGGCTCATGACTATGGGCGGTGGGGAGGCAGCCAAGAAAAACAAAAACGAATAGGTTGCTTCTTCCCCTTTCCTCTTCCTGCCTGCTTGCCTGCTCACCTTCACTTCTGCCTGTACTTTTCCTTTAAAAAGTATTTTTTTAACCTAAGTACCCTCATACGATTGTCAGTGTTTCAGGGAAGCTTAGGAAGGGCTTACATCAGAACAAAGAAAACAATTTCATAAGACCTTCAGCTCTCTAGCCAACAGCCTCAATGGCTCCTGCTTCCCGATTTTTCTCTCCCTTCTTTACTGTCTTCTTCACCCACTTGTCAAGAAGAAGAACAATTCATTTCTGTCCATGAAGTGGCAGAACTATCACATGCTCTTCTGAAGATTCTTAGCAAGAGTCTCACCAGTTATATCTGCCCCACCACCCCCACCCCAACATAGTTCTCTTCTGCGTGTAATTCTGATGCCAGATGTCAAGATAATTATTTCCTTCACCTCATTATTATTAAATACACTTCAAAATGATAGCACTGTACTAAATATCTGGACCTATCCACTATACCATTCCTCTAAGAATTTCACAATGGAACTCTGACCTCTTTAGCTCTTTGCCTCTGTCATCTTTTCAATGTTGCTTTTTGTTCTTTCTTTGGATATGAGGTGTGTTCATTGTGTGTATTTCTTTGGAAATACAGTTGCGGGTAGGAGCTGGGGATGAGGCAGGATGGGGTAGGGTTAGTGACAAGGTACATTTGAGGGTTGAATGTTTGACAACTTTGTAAAAAAGCACATATAACTATATATTCTAATAAGCATTTCACCTTCTCTCTCCTTCTAGAGTTTGTTTATTGGCTAATTACTGTCAGAATAGTTTGGAATGTGTGAAGCTCAGCTTCTGCAAGAACATCACCCTGGATGTGGTTAAAAAACTTTGTGAAAACTGTAGACGGTAAGAGAATGTTGAGTTCGTACACTTGCACATCTTTCAGTCTTAACTGTTATGAAACTAAGAAGAAAACTTGCTATTGGCTGTGCACTGGCTTGTATTTATAAGTCCTCATGGTTGTTTCCATTGTATTAATAACCAAGAGTTCTAACAATCATTTGATATTTCCCAGAAAATAGCTCCTGGTAACTCCATTTAAGACTAAACAAAGAGGCATGGTGGGCAAATTGTGTAGAGGGGGTCAAATGTAGAGTGAAGGAAGAACTGGACTGGGGGTGAGCTTAATGTTCTATATACAGGTATTGATGTACAATGATGCACATCTTACCCTTTACAATGTATGATACGGTGTTCCTTCAATAGAATTAATTTTTTCAAAAGACTAAACAAAGTTTTTGTGATCTCTCAAAAACAGAAAACTTTATTAGTTCCTTTGTACTTTGAAATTAATTAAAAAAAGAATTCTGGAAAATATTAGGAAAAATCTACATGATGTTTCTTCCAGTTATTTGGCCTCTGTCCTTGGAATACTATTTGCTAAAATTATAAAATCAGCCAGGAAAAGGAAAACATTTCAGGAGTTATCACAATTGAAGTTTTATTTTTGAAGAACACCATATTTGAAGAATTCCATATTTGGAATTCATTCATATTTGAAAAATTATTATATTAATCCTAGTCCACTCTCTGAAAACTTAATTTTTTGAGTAAAATCAAAGATTTTTATAATGAATTATCTTTCCTGAAATGGAGGAATTAATAAAACAAATATTTATAGCTGGAGCCCTGGAACTTTTGAGATTTTAAAACAAACAAAATAATGGAACAAACTGAGGGGGTTCTGTTTGCCAGTTGTAAATATCTTATAAATATTAATAATTTGTTTATTATTGGGAAACACATTGAGATAAAAAAATATTTTCTCAATATAAATTGAGATCTTAAAAGACATTATGAAATTTATATTATTTTCAAAAATTCATCTCTACATGTATGGCACTCTCAACAATCATGTGGTGGGCATGGGATTGTCTTCTCTGATCATCTCACTTACGGTACAAATGTAAACTCTTGCTTTTTTTGTTCACTTTCCATTTTGTTCACCCATTTTCTGTGACATTAAACACTTGTAAATTAAGAAATATGTGTAACATTATTGGAAATCCTGATTCTGTGTTTTCAATTACTATATTAGTAAAAAATTAGTGTCCTAGTTCACTTCTGAGACTCTAGGATATTGGTGAAAAGAGTCTTATTTGAATATACCATCCTTTGAAAACTGAATTATGTAATACTTTCCAGAGATATAGGAGTAGTTTTAGAATTATACAGATCTCTTTCTGACTGTTCTAGTTTGTCTCATTTTATACTTTGGGAGTAGGAACTTTAATCTATTTTAGTCTGAAGATTAATATTTTAACATTTCCTCATATTATAGAATTGGGATTCACTTTCATGATACACAGAAATGGACATCCCTCTGTTATTTTGGATTCACATAAATAAATCCAGCAATACACACATTGCATTCCCTAGAACTAAAAATAATTTTCTGAGCATTTGGAATCAAATTCATAGGCTTCCCTAAAAAATACTCATTATGATCTTAAAACTGTTGTTAGAACACAGGTTTTGGGAAAAAAATTGTGTGTCTCCTAAATAGCTCTAAAATAATTAATACATAAATAGCAAGAATTTGATTTAATTACCATTTTAATATTGGCAACATTAAAATGAACCTAATTGCCTAATAGTTGTTTATAGTTATTTATAATTTATAAAATCTTCCTAATTTCATAAAATTTTGGGGACTTTAAAAACACATGAATACGCACACAGAGCTGAGAAATTAAAATTATAAAAAATAATATTTCATCAGAAACCAGTTAGAGAAAGAGCTGAAATGGAATTCAAGTCAAAATGAGTACTGAATTTGCTAGTAGGTAAGACAAAGTGGGAAACAAAATCATGGTTTTTGTTTGCTTTTTTTTGCCTTCTGAAAGGATGCCTCACAAATCTGCGATTAAAGGCAAAATGAATACATTCTAACAATAATTTATCATAGGATCCTTTCATAATACTAAGAAGTTGAAAAAGAACAGACAAAATCATGCAAGATTCTGCAGATGCTCGTCAAGCACACATAAAAAATGTACAATAAGTTATCATTAATAGAATTTTGACATTCTTCCTTGATACGACCACCAGCCACTTGAGATGTTTTTACTTTTTCCCATAAGTTGAATGTTTTTATTAGAAGCGATTATATTTTGGAGACACTGAAAGTTTGAAATAAGGAGATTCTTGGCCAATGCATTAAATTAGCTTGTGCTATGAGACAAACTAAAACATGGCCTTTCCTCACTTCATATCAAGCAGGGAAGGCAAGCTCTTTCTGCCAAGCATTAGAATACAAACTGCTCTTGTAATGTGAAAGTGAGTGGGCATGACAGTGTTTCAATACATTTTACTAACAGACAGTGAGTACTCTCACAATAGGGTCCAACACCCTTTCCTTTAAAATATAGCTTGTCTTAAAGTTCAGATATTTTCATCATTTTTTCATTAGCGTGACAAATTTGAAAATAATACTTGTTGTTCTCAAGCTTGATGCTATGTACTTCTTTGAGAAACATAAAGTACTAGCCAAGGTTATTTTAAAAGATTTTATGTGTTTATCATGCTTAGAATTTTGATTCAACTGTATCCACTTCACATAGTCTATGGTATTGTCTTTTATTTTTTCAGACTGAAGATTCTTCATCTCTATGGCTGCACCATCACTCCTGACTTAAGCAAAATCAAAGAAGCATACAAAAGTATCAAAGTATTTCATGACATTTCAGGCCTTATCTGCTAATATTTTTAGGACAATGAAAGATTTTTTTTTATCAATAAAGACTGAAAATAATTTAGCATGCCCAGAAACGTTTCCAATTAAAGTGAAGCATAAATTATTTTTGAGTTTAGATGGAGATAGATAATCAAGGAATAACTGAATGTGAAATTTTGGTATCTTAAATTTAAAAAAATGTATTTTTATATACCATGTACCACAGCCGCAACTAATAATAAGGCAAAAAAGGGCAACATTTTAAAGAGTGGTATTTTCTGGATTGTTGGTATTATTGTTTGTAACATACTTAAACTTTTACTCAAGATTACTAATTGGCATGTTGCAATCTCCATTTCTTCTCTCATTCAATGTATTATCAGAGAAAAATAAATCAGGTGATTCTGAAAGAAATATTTTCTCTTTTATCTCCATATATATTTAGTTTTGTGCACTGTAGTTTTATATGTTCTATTATAATGTCAAATGTGGTGTTGATTTCAGCAGGACTTACACCCGGGCATTACAGTAGCTTCTAGCCCATGTGCTATAGAGGGTCTTCTCAAACTTGAGACACTGCCACACCCTTAAACTCCAGTCTCTGTTGAGAATATTTCATGCCAAGGAAGTAATTGTGTGCTGTTTTCAACTGGATTACCCAGACGCTGAGGGGAGATTCATGGGAACATGGAAGTTTGGGTTGCAGAATGGGAAGAACTGGAAGGGAAGAAGGTTAAGCATTAACATTAAATCAAGCAGCATAATTAAGGGGGTGACTATCTCAGTCCTCTTGCTGAAGATAGTGTCAGTCAACCTCAGAGTTATTCTACAAAGAAGGCATGAGTTTTAGGGGTCTTTTTCCCACCGTTTATTGTTCAAGTCCTACTTCCAGAGGAAATACCAATTGCCAGGCACATGTAAAACAACTCTAGTAGCCACAGGGCCATCCTCCCACAAGACACAGAGCTGATTGTTGGGTGGAAATGCATTGGGGATGGAAGTGGGTGGGGTAGTAATAGATAGCATCAGCTACATGCTTTGTGAAGGGAAACATGCAGCAAACCTTAATCAGGTGATGGGGTTGAATCTTAGTTCTACTAACATTGTGATTTGAGTTATGTCATGCAATCTGAGGTTTAGTTTTCTTGTCTCAAAAAAACAAAACTTATCTCATGCAAAATGTTTAATGCATTAAGTATGACATTTTAAAGATTAAATTGCATGATGGCAAAATAGGGGAGAATCCTACCTAGAGAAACAGCATGGAGGAAGTACAGAGTCTTAAAATGAATGTTTAATGTTTAAAAAAACCATTATGGCTGGAGGGCAGGACACATGTGCAATAGATATGGGGATGAAAATGGAGTCCCTTGGGACCACTTAGGAGAAAGGCTTAATTTTTTTTTTGGAAATTCAGGAAATGATAACTAAATTGAGGTCCAAAGCTGGGGTGGAGGATATCTGGTCAATATGGTGAACTGAGCTGGGATGAGAAGTATCCCATCTCACTTCAAAAAGAGATGTAAAAGAAAAGAGAACAAAAAGCAGGTAATATGAAGACAAATGAAAAGCAAGGAAGGTGTGGTAGGTTACAGGTAGCCAAAAAAACTGCCTCTCAGTGAAAGATAGTGACTATTGATGTTCCTTTTGAGTCTAGGTGGGCGTTAGGGACTTATTTGACCAATACAACATGGTGGAGCTGTGCTTTGGGACGTCTAAGGTTTGGTTGTCAGAAGCCTTGAAAGGTTGACATTAAACTCTTTGAGCACTCATTCTTGGATTCCTGAGGCATGATATAACAAGTTCAACTATCTCAAGGGAGAGAGCACGTTCAGGAGCCTGGAATCTACATGGAAATGAGAATTGAATTAAAATTTGAAAATTCATCAACATAATTTTCCACATGAATAAAACATGGTCATCTAAGTTGATACTGGAAACATCTAACCAAATTTAATACACTCATAATAAATATCCTCAGCAACGTAGGAATAGAGGAGAACTTCCTAAACCCAATAAAGGGTATTTACAGAATTGACTAAAATCAATTAATATTGCAGTTAGTGGAAAAGATTGAATTATTTCCCCTTGTGATTGGGAACAATGCTAGGAGATTTGTTCCTACTTCCATAATTCTTTATTGTACTATAAGTCCAAACCCATGCAACAAAGCAAGAAAAAGAAATATAAGATTCACGAATTGGAAATTAAAAAGGAAAAGTATATTTTTTCTTCCCACATGTAACAGGATTGTCTATGGAGAAAATTTTGAGAAATCTACCAATTACTAGAACTAATGAGCAAATTTAGCAAGGTCTCAGAATACATGTTCATTAGTATAAAAAAATCAATTGAATTTTTATATGCTGGAAAAAATAAGAGATACAGAATATTCATTAATTGACAGATTCAATATTAAGATATCAATTTTCCCAAAATTGATCTGTAAGATTCAATACAATTGCAATGTCAGCAGTATATATTTTTATACAAAGTGAAAAACTGATCTTAAAATTATATGTAAATACCTAGGACCAGGAATAGTAAAAAAATTTGAAAAGGAATTGCAAAATGGAAGGGTTTATACTACTTGATTGCGAGACTTATTTTCAAGCAATAAAATAAATACATAAATCACAGAACAGAGTGTAAAAGTCCAGAAATAGATTCATACATATATGGTTATTTGATTTCTGACAAAGGTGATTCATTGGGTAGAATATAGGTTTTTTTTAATTTCTTTTCCTTAAAATGTAGCACTGTTGGAACTAGGTATCTATATATTAAAAATGTCAACTTTTAACTCACCCAATACCCAAAATAAATCAAAATGGATCACATCTACAATAGTAATACTAAATCTATATTTATAAAAGAAAACCTAAGACATATCTTTGCAACTTTGGGTAAACAAAGGCTTCTTAGATGGGTTTCAAAAACACAAACCATAAAATTTTGATAGGTTGAATCTCTTTAATATAAAATCCATCTGCTCTTCAAAAGAACCTTTAAGAAAATAAGGTAAAGCACAGAATAGGAGATTTTCAAATTACATATATATGACAGAGGAAATGTTTCCAGAATACATACAGAATTCTTACAACTCAATAAGATGACAACACAATAAAAAATGGGCACATGATTTGAACAGATATTATTCATAAAAGATGAATGATTGGTATAATATATTGTACAACATCATTAATCATCAGAAAAACACAAAATAGAACCACAATGAGTTACCACTACACATCCATTAAAATTGCTAAAATTAAGAAGTTTACCAAGGGTCACCAAGGACCTGAGTTTAGAACTTACACACTGGTGGGCATGCAACATTTCAATCACTTTGGAAAGCACTTAGCTGCTTTTAAAGCTAAACATGTATCTAAAATGTGACCCAGTAATCTCACTACTAGGCATTACCTAAGAAAAAGAGAAACATTTTTTTGAAACAAACACTTGTACAGGAATGGTTATTGCAGTTTACTCACAATAGTCAAAACATGGAAATACTCCAGTGTCAAATAACAAAGTAATATTTAAATATACTGTGGTATATTATACAATGCAATCCTACTTGTTACTAGAAAGGAATGAATTACTGAAACATGCAACAATATGTAAAAATCATTACACTGAGAAAAAGCAGCCAGGCATGGATGGATACATTTTGTATGATTCCTTTCTGTGAAATTCTAGAAAATACACAGCCATATTGAATGTAAACCCCTAGATCCAAACCACAGGGCCCTCTCACAACATGACAGCTACTTCCTCAAGCTCAGCAGGAAAATATCACTCCAGTTTGCTCCAAGTCTCCTATAATATGTAATTACAAGAGTGACTATCCCAACATATTCACAATATCTGCTCACTTTGAAAAGAAGATTGTACAAAGCATGCACAGCAACAGAATGGGAATTTGGGCCCATTGTAGAATTTTACTTACCACAGTTGATTTTTTTTTACTATCCTGAAGTTGAACTGAGATTAATATATTTTCATGTATCTCATAGATCTGCTGTAAGTTCTTTGCTGAAAGAATTTTTGCCACAAACATTTTTATTGCATAACTAATTTCTTGTAAGGCAATTTTGCCATAAAAGATAAAATAGCAGCTTGATCTGGCAACTTAGCCCAAGTGCTATTGCAATTTTCTTCCAATTATTGGTGGTATTGATGGCTTTATTGCACTGACAGAAGATGATAATTTGTCCCAAGTTGGTTTCTTGTTTTCAAACACACCATACTGGAGGAGAAAGAGTTTGAGGGCCTTGGAGTCACAGAGGTAAAAACACATGTCCAATAGAACTTTGAAATGTCCATGAATGGACATGTGACACTAAGCCAAGAACAAATAATGAAGTCTTTCACAAAGCAATACAAGCTCACTTACAAATAAGCATCCTAGTATTTGGAAACTGATATTCATCAGGAATCATGTAACCATTTCTTTGGGTGCAGGGGGACAGAGGATCTTGATTCTTCTCCAGCAGCTAATATTGTGTGATAAATTGGGTAAAGACGACATTAGAGAACAAGCTGTTATAGCTACATTAGCTCAAGGATTGATAATTCAAGCTCTCAAAGACTGTTGGGAGTTATTAGCTGGCTCTTTTGTATTTGCCATGAGCTTGATAAGGATTTTCAGGCTGACATGTTACTTCCTAGTATAGCATGTCTAAGTTGAAACTTGAAGCTAAACATTATGTGGCAAAGATACTTATAGCAAAAAATGCTTGTGGCAAAGAGCATACTGAGACTGTATTTGCACTAGACTCAGTTCCAATCTCTATTTTCTGCATTCATTACATACAACGCAAACCTTTGTCTTGACTGAGAGGCACAAGATGTATGAGAATCACATATGAGTCTCAAAAGTTTGAAACTCAACACTTCTTGCTCAGTTTTGGTAATGAACACACACACTTTACTCTGGATTGCAAATTAGTGTTTGATACACTTCGGAGCATTATAGAGATATTTGACTTTTTTTCCATTTTTACAAAAGACTTACCAAAGTCTTCTAATACATACAAACATAATTCCATATATTGGTTATAGGAACAATCAAAGAAGTTCAACTAGGTTCATAACGCTATATTTAAAAAATATAGAGAAGCCAAATATATCAACGAACCAAACAAATCAAACAAAAATAAACTTTTGGTTAGTGGTTACCAGAAGAGAAAGAAGATGGAGGGAAGTAGGGAAACAGGGCAAAAATAGACACTCATGTGGTGCAAGATAAAATTGGATTATTGTTGGTAAACCTAATGTTTTTTATACAGATGTGGATTTACACTGATGTACGTTAAATCTCTATAATATTATCATGTAATGTTCCTTCAATAAAATTTTTTAAAAAATATCTGAAGCTAGTATGTTTTGCTTTACACATAAACATTTATGTGAATATGTGAAAAATACATGAAGCTCACATTCACTCATTCCGGGAAGGGGCTTGTGGGGTTATATTATTATTTTCTCTTTTTTCATATTTACACAACAACTAAGTATATCACTATGAAATAAATTTGCTGACACACTCTTCTTTGAAAATTCTTCAAAAATATCTCCTATGACTATTTTAAGAGTAGTAAGTTGTGAGTAGAAATTCATAATAGAACTAAGACACCAGTTTTTTGAGGGAAGGACAAGTTTGAGAGGGTTTCTGAACCTACTAGTTGGTCCCTCAGTGGGATGCCATTACTTGGGTATCTAGTTCCAGCGTAACAGGCTTATCAGGATATTTCTGGAGCAAAGTAATTGCAGTGGTAAGTCAGGCTCTGAAAAAGTTTCTTGTAATTGAAGGAAATCCTATACAGTAGATTACAGAAGGCTTTCATTGAAAGTCTCTCTCATTTACTGGGTTGAGGAGGTTAAGGGGTGGTACTTCTGCCTCATTATAGGAAGGTGGGTCATTTATGATGCAGAAGCAAGTTATTTCTCATGACTCATCATCACGTTAGTCAGTGACTATCAGAAGGTTTCTCAAAGTATGTTCTCAAAAGCAATAGCTGTAGAAAGTCATGGAAATCAAAACCACTACAAAACAAAAAAAAAATCAAAGCTTACATAGTCAAATATTAGGAAATATTAGCATAATCAGATGCAAAAACAATTCCTTTATCATCCAAGAAGGGATATACTTGGATTCTTTTCAAAATTTATTTGTACTTTAGAAATGCATTGGATTACAAAACTCTTTCCGATAATGTCTTTTCACTATTTCAGAAAACATGCTCTAACAAGATTATCTCTGATTTTTAATCCTTCAGTAGCTACAGTGTTGATCTTTATAAAAGTCGTGCTGATAACTGCAGGCAGGCTTTCCTTACCTACCAATTCATCAGCTCTCAAAGGCTGCACTGTTATCTCTAATTCCTGGCTTGCTGATTCTGGATGCTAAAATGGAAAAGAAATGCCTTCTCTTTCTTTCTTCTTTCTTTCCTCTATTTCCAGAAAAAAATTAGAGACAGATTGTATAACCTTGGCCTTCCCCTGAGTATATTGTTAGGGATATGCAAAAGCATTCCTCAGTAACTTGTGAAAGGCTTTTACAGGCATCTCACAACTTAGATAAAGAGAGGGTTTCTTACTTTTCTTAGAAATAAACTCCTAAATTCTCACAATTCGCATAAAAATTTCAGATGAATTGGCAATATGTACTAGTTTCTCACAAATTATACTTAAGTTTTGTTGTCTCTTCTTTTCTTTCCCCAAATCTTCTCTCCTTTATACTTAATGAGGTCTAAACAAACACTCACAAATACAAAAAGCAAGCCAGTATCTACAGTACCCCTTTAAGAACCTTTTGATAAGCTGAAGCATCAAATGAAAGTAATTTCTCAATAAGACAGACTAGAAAGTCCAGAATACACCCAAACTCATACAAGAATTTAGTATACACTAAAAGTGATATTGAAATTCACAGAGAAGAAGCAGATGAATGAACGGTGTTGAGACAACTAGGTAGAATTGAGAATAAAATTGAAGTTGATTTACAATTCACTTGACTCCACATAAATTCCGGATTGGAGTTTTAACATGAAAAATAAAATCATGAAGAAGACTACAAAGTAAAACAAGCATTGCTGTGACTTGTTACTTGAGCTGATGTAACACAAACTAAGCAATGTCTTGGCAAGTGATGGGTCACAATGAAATTTTTAATAGTTGTGAAACTTTGGTAGGAACAAGAACAACTCTTCCACTGAGGCTGGGAAATGGTTTGGCTAAGCAGAAGAGAGAAAAACTGAAGTATGCTTGACAATTTCATTTTGTCATGGCAATGAGCTATTAATTATGTGATCAAATGTGACATATTTGTGGGACAGAAGGAGCCCTAATGGAGACCAATGGAAGAGATTTTGGCAAAATAAAGTGATAACAGATTGTAGAAGACTTTGCCTGTCTAGCTGAGGGGCTCACCTTTGGTTCTCTTTTTATTGGGGAATCTGAAGATTTATGTGCTAGGGTGCAAGCTTTCTCACCTTCGGCACTATTGACATTAGGATGTTTAGCAGTATCTCTGGCCTCCAGATGACAGTAGCATATCCCTTTTCTCGAAATATAACAACCAAAAATGACTCCAGATATTGGCAACTGTATCTTGGAGAACAAAATTGCCACCAGTTGAGAATCCCTGATGTATAGAACGATAGAATAATGGTTTAAAGATGTCTGGTGGTGGTTGTGACAAACAGGAATGTCAGCAGGACAGGAGCCCGAGAATGTACTGGAGTGCCAGAGCCCTAGGTATAGAATATTGTCACAGAAAGGGCCTCAATAAAGTATATTTCCTTGACATTTCCACAATACCCAGAGAGAACTCTGAATGTCCTTGTTCTGGGTTCCACTGTGACTTAGAGACAAATGCTCACTATGTCTGGAGCTCCAGATGTCCTGCAGATGAAGGAGAATGTCTTCAAGTTCCTTGCAGCAGGAACCCACTGAGGTGGCATCAACCTTGACTTCAAAATGGAAGAGTACAGTTGCAACAGGAATAGTGATGGCATCTATAGCACAAATTTGAAGAGAAGTTTCTGCCCACAGCTTGTGGCATTGTTGCCATTGAAAACCTGGCTGGTGTCAGTGCCATATCTTCCAGGAATACTGGCTAGCAAGCTCTGCTGAAGCTTGCTACTGTCTCTGGAGCCCCTCCTATTGTTGCCCACTTCACTCTGGGACATTTCTAACCAATCCAGGCAGCCACTGGGAATCCTCAACTTCCAGCACTAATCTCTGGGCACATGGCCCGCCTCACAGAGAGGTATCTACGCTTACCCATCTCCCGTTGCTCTGTGTGATTGACTCTCCTCTGTGCTCTGTGGACATTGCCATTCCATGCAAGAAAAAGGGGTCTAATGAATCAGTGGGTCTGACATGCTTACAAGTTCTGCGTAATCATGGCACCGTCTCCAGGGAACGTGCATGGGAGGCCATACCTAATTTCGGTTTCTACTTAGATCCTCAAGAGATGGAAACAGAAGAGCAGGTTGTTGCTAAAACGGCTGTGACCAAAGAGGAATTTATGATTGAAAGGACTACTCCAGCCCCTCAATTTACTATTACTCATCCAGAGGACAAAGACTAGCCCAAAGGCATGCAGGTACCTCTGTGCCCGTTAAGTAATTTCTCACTGAAGACTGGAGTGGCCAGCTCAGAACAGAAGACTGGTATGACTCATGTGACTTGGTTTGATCAATGGATTATCAGCAAACATGACATCAGCTGAGGTTTAAAAAGCACTCATGCAGTGAGGCTCATCCTCTTGGCACACTGTCACCATGTCACCGTGGGCTAGCCTCCTGAAGACACAGTTAACAACCAGTATCAACTTCCAGACTTATGAATGATGCCCTCTAATCCATGCAGCCACAGCTGAGCTACCATGGTTTTTTAGCCATCTGAGCGATCCTAGAAAGGTCTACAGGAAACCACCTACCGGAGGCCTGCCCAAGTTGATGACAATGGAATTATGAACAGATAAAATGGTTGCTGTTTTAAATCAGTTTGATGTGTTGCTATGCCATGTGCCATGATAAATAATCGATCCAGTATTCTGAGGTAGCTTAATGATAAGATGTATACACAAGACATTTGGGAGAATCCATATTTCTTGATGACTGTAATGAAGGGAGGGGCATAGGGGAAAGGTCAGGCAGGTAGAAGAATACGAGAGCTTGGAACTAATGAGTGCAACAGTTAGTGAGTTCAGAAATAAAATTGTATAAGCAGTCTTCAAGAAAGAATTTTTGCCTAAGTAGCTAAAATATATTGACTCACCAACTAATATTTTAGATAGCTGTAGACAACAAATATCTTCAGATATTTATTAACTGTAGCATAATGATAATATTTAAGATTCAGTTTATTTTTACTATTTATGTATTTTTTTTGTTTGTTTGTTTTTAGGCCCTGAGTCATGGGTCATAAACCCAAGTCCTTAGGCACTACATATGATCTATACTTTTAGCCACGTCAGTGACCTGACCCACAAGTGTGTGCCTTAAGGTTCAGTTTAATAAGTATATTTGTAAAGCTTTGAAGGTATTACCAAGCTATCCACCTTTTGCTTTATATGAAAAAATAAATCTTTAGAATAAACAGGAAAACACAAACTTGAAATCAATAGTTTTTGTTTTATTGTACTGTGATACAATTCATTTCAATGTATTAGCTGTCCACTTGATTAGACCTGTTTTCATTTAGCAATTAGATTGCTAAGTCCATGGTTTTTAATGGAATGCCTCTCATAATTCATCAGCTACATTTACAGATGTAGAGTACCAGAGATATTTACGTGTTGGCCATGCTTATTGTACTATTTCAGAACAACAGTTCCTAGGATGTTTAGCACTTAGCTTTATACTTAAGAACTCTAGTCTGAGAGTCCAGAGTGAGATTAAAAGGAAATAGGGATAATAATGAAAAGAAACAGTAGTAAAGAAAAAGTAAGTCTCAAAAGTGGAGGGAATGGATAATGTAAACAAAGTAAAAATGACCGAAATGTGCTTTCACAGACAAGAATCAGGAGGAAAAAGTAATAACCTAAGTCATACTGTAGAGTGAGCATTTCTTGGAAAGGAAAGGCAAGATTTGTAAAAAGGATCAAAATAGATGAATTTTAAATACGTTGCAACCATTAAGCAGTCAGTGTTAAAGAAACAATAGCAATGTTTAAATAAATGTTTAAGGTCAAAGGGTAACAAACATACATTTGAATATATAATTTCCATAAGACTGGCTGAAAGAAAAACAAACAACAAAGGTACCAGTGGTCCTTGTTTAAAGGTTGCTGTCTGCCAAGGATTTTGATTATCAAATTTCCCTATGGAAACAAGAATTGAGAAAAATGATTTGGGTTTGGGGATCTGGAAATGCTAAGTGATTCTAACGCGTACTAACCGGTCAGCCAGTAAAACCAGTCTTCTGGTAAATCCTGTAGTTTGGCTTGTAAAACAACTTGCAAATACAGAAGATTAGCAATTTTCCGGAATTAGAAGCGAATAAAATACACATAATGTGAATTAATTTGGAATCTTGAACTTTCTCTTCCCTTTCCATCCAGGTAGTCAGCTTTCTGAGGTCATGCCAGCATCTCATCTGGATGGAGCTAAGCTTCTGGCTTTAAGCCAGCAGTCTGTTTAAGTTTAAGCGCCTGGCAACGCTACTTTAGCACCCCCATTCAGTCCAGGTCCCCCACTTCCAAGAGCCTTAAAGCCTGGCTCTGTCCAGACCCCGCCCGGAAAACCCCTGGAGGCGTGGGAACCAGAGTCGCGCGCCCCTCTTCCGGGCTGGGCGGAGCCAGGTCCGCAGGGAAAGTGGCCGGAGCTGCCCAGGCTGGGTGCTCAGAAGCGGCGGACGGTGCTGTGCGGGTCACCGAGTGCGGGCCGCCGAGTCCGGGGCGCACTTGGGCGGCTCTCGGAGCCAACTTGGGGTCCCGCAGCGCTCCGTGCTTGCAAGCAGGATCAAAGCGCGCGGCCCCAGACTCGCTCAGCTTGGACTTTCTCTCAAGTAGTCGAACCAGCCGGACGAGCCAAACCCGCCGCGGCTTCGGAGGCAGCAGGTGGCCCTGGACTTCCCGCTGTCGCCACAGTCCGGGCGGGCAACGGCGCGGCGCGTCCCAGAGCCCGCTGGGCTGCTTGGCTTCGTCGTGCAGGATGGAGGCAGACGGGGACCGGGACGAGTTGGCCCGGCTGCGCTCGGTCTTCGCCGCCTGCGACGCGAACCGCTCCGGGCGCCTGGAGCGCGACGAGTTCGGCGCGCTGTGCACGGAGCTGCGCGTGCGGCCGGCCGACGCGGAGGCCGTGTTCCAGCGGCTCGACGCCGACCGCGACGGAGCCATCACCTTCCAGGAGTTCGAGCACGGCTTCCGCGGGGCCCTCCGCGGGGCCCGCCGCGGGGGGCGGCGCCGGGGCTGGGGGCCGCGGGAGCCCCTGCCGGCTGAGGCTGGAGCGGGGCCCGACCCCGAGGGCAGCGAGGACGACGAGAGCGGCGGGGAGTTGGCGGCGGCACTGACCACCCCTTGGGGCGCCGCTAGCCCAGGCGGGGCATGGCAAGACTTTCTGGAGCGACTCGGTGACGAAGTCAAGTTCATTCCCAGGTGCGTGTATGGGCTGGAGGGCGGGAGGTGTGATGGTGTTTCCTGCCCTCCCGGCGCCTTAACGTCTCTCTCCTTTAACCTGTGGAGTGTGCAGATTCATCGGGACCCTCCTCTTTGAGTTGCTTTTCTCCATTCATCTACTCAATTCAGGTTTTTCAAGAGGAGATCGCCTGGGGTTAAGAAAAAGCATTGCACTCTAGAGTCAGGGTTTGGGCAGAAAGTTTCACTTCTGAGTTCTGCAAAAGGCGCTCTCCATTACACAGGTTATAGCGAAATTCAAGCGTTCAAAGATTCTTTCCCGACACATGTTTAGGAAAGTTCCTCACTTTTCAGTGCAGTTTGGTTACGTCAGCTTCTACTCCAGGCCCCGGGGCTGCCAGCCCAACTTCTTGCCACTTTGGCATCCTCTACAGTAGTGTTTGCGTTTGTTGTTTTCCTAGGGCTATGTGGAAAACAAGACATTGTTTGGCATTTATTTGACTAGATACAAATATTGATACCTGTTATGTGCTAGATATTTTGCAGAGTTCATTTATTTAATTTTCAGAACAACCCTGGGTGGTAGATTTTCTTATCTCCCATTGGTGAGACTTAAAGACATTAAGGGACTTGCCCAGTTAATAAAAGAGGAGGGATTCGATGCCAGATATTGTGAACCGAAAACCTCTTGCTTTTTATATAATAGTTTAAAATGATAAAATCATACAATAAATTCTCTGCGCTCTGAGGGAAATAGCAAAATCAAGTGCTAACTTATTTCGGGGTGGGGAGTGGGGGTGGGGAGGGAATGCCTGCCTGTTCAGGGCACAGAGGGAAAGAAACTGGTTGTGTTCTTTAGTATTCATTTGTGTCTGTTCATCCTCTGGTGTCATGGTGTCCCCAGCTGCCACTTTCACTTCAAACGTGTAAATGCTGCAAAGTGTTCTTCCACTTCTGTTTGGATTTTAGGTGAAATTTTATGGTGCTCTGATTATCATTGCTGTCTGGATTTTGGCTGGCAGTTCAGTTCACATTTCTGAGACTTAGGACTCCCAGGAAAAGCCCTGAGAGACCTCAGAGTCTGCCCACTGGTTCACAGCTGAGCCCTGTAGCACTGGGAGTGCGTGTTTCCTCCTCCGCCCAGCTCCTCCTTCCCTCTTGGAAAGTAAGGGAAACATTGGACATAGAGAGTGACTCACTGAAGTGCAGAAGGGACTGTGTAGAGAAAGAGGGTGTGATGCCCATCTTTTTCTTTTATTTACAAATGAGTTAAAATGCATTGCCTCCACCATGGAAGTAGAACAACTTAAACATTGAGGTAAAGGACACTCTTTGAATAATCTTATATTTGCAACAGGGTCTGGATCCAGATAGTTTTAAAAAAGGTGCCAATTTAGAAGTAGGAAAGGTGAGACTTCATCATATTTCACACCTAAGCATAGCTATGGATCTGTCTTTCACATTGTCAAGTCTCAGCAGCAAATGTTGCATACTGTCCCTTTTGAGGATTGTGATCAGCATATACCCCAAGGCTTAATATTATTGGTGACATTATTATTATCATGATGCCTTCCCAGACGCTTCAGAGGTTATTAGACTTAATGGGCTCTGATGTCACCTGATACACTTGTATTCTAAACCCCACTCCCTTCTGAATGAGATAAATTAGACAATATTTGCCATCCTGTGCTTGCTCAAGTGGAGGACTAAACTGAGTTTCTTCAGTTGATTGTTACCATGACAGCCAGGAACTGTTTTGGTAAATTGGATCACTTCTAGTCCACTTCCTCCTACAGCTGTTGACCTTGCCTTCTTGCGATCCAAATGTGATAACCATCTTTTGTTATTGATAATACCATTGCCATTATTTCAGTCACATTAACTTTGAGTGCCTGTTTAGTGCCTAACACTGTCTTAGCTACTGTCCTAGGTCCCAGGGGCAAAGAGAGGAATGAGAAGTAGTTCACGTCCTGTTGAAGTTTGTAGCACAGGTGAGACATTTCTCAACAATAACCTCAAAGAACATTTAAAGGCATGAGGGTTATTTGAAGAGAATTCTTTATATTGTGGCCATAACCCAACAGACTGCTTCAAACAGGAGCTTTCTTTGGAGACTTCAATTTTTGTCTTTAAAAAAATCATGTATTTGTTCATTTGACTCCATGTATATTAGGACTTGTTTGAATGTAAAATGTTTTCTTGCAGGGGAAAAATGATCTCCTTGGGAAGGTGTGCCATTTCATCTAGTGGTTTTGTGTCCCGCTTGGCACTCCGACTTCCCCCTGTGGCATCCTGTCCCATGCCTATCCCAGCGAGTATTTATGTCAGCTCAAAGGATGTTTGCTTCCTGTAGAGGCAAATGTAGTAGTAGTCTTGTGATAGGATTTCCAATTCAAAGATCATTCAATCTCTTAGATCAAATATTATTCCATTTGGTGTTATCAGTAATTCATCAGTAATTGTGACTTTAATAATATTGCATTGTGAGAGGATGAAAATAGTCTCTGAAATGTGTGTCAATACATTGTCAGGTTGCTTTTTTTCTTAGAAAATTGAGGGTTTCTTTCCCTTAAAGACTTTGGAGGGGAGTGTTCCAAGCTGTTAAGCGATCTGTTTATCTGGATCTGGCAAGTATAAATGGTCTACAAGGAGGGGTTGGGTCATTACCATGACTTGTAAGCCTGAACTTGGTCAGTCAGCTGTGAAACCCACATGGGCAAGGTGACATGGTAATGTAAGAATTCAAGGAAGAGATTGTAGCAGACCAAGAAAAGCCCGGAAGTGGGGATTCAGTGTCCAGGGAGGAGACGTGTAATAATCAGACTTGTAATAACCTAGTCTGGCCTATTTCTAGTGCCAGGGATATTATCTTGGTGAAAAGGAGGTTTGTACCCAGTAAGTACTCAATAAATATACTCAGTAAACATTTGCTGAATGAATCCAACCAGCCTGTGTTCTTGGGTTCCTTGGTTCATGTACTGTGAGAATGTAGTTAATTCATGCTGTGTATGTTTTTTTTTTGTTTCTTTTGTCAATTCCCTCTCTGTTTTTTCAAGTTCCTGGTGTGAACTGTTCTTCTTTCAGAGATTGGCCAGGAGAGAAGGAAATATAAGGTGTTTGTGCCATGAGCACTTGTTAGGATTGGAGGTGGAATGGGGGTGGGGATGGTAGGACACGTCCCTTTCCTCTAGTCAGAGCTAGAGGTTTTCACAGTTTTCTCAGCTGCAATTGTGTTGATTTAAATGTTTTGTTTTATTTTTGGTGAGTTGATTCACTTTGATACATTAACTTAGAACCTCACTTTCTCACAAAGAGAACTATAACAACCCCCCCGCCCCCCGACACTGGAGTCACGTGGAATTTGTGAATGGGTGAACGGGCATCCGGATCAGGTGCAGACCCAGAGTGGACGCCTGTACGGTAACAGGTGTTGTGACCTAGCAGGCAAGGCTTGGATGGGGCTTTGTTCAGACACCAAAATCAGGCCTACGTGGCCAGCTGTTTCACATGGTTTGTAGCCTTTTTGTATGCACAATAGTGAAAGGAGTCTTACTTAATCATTTAGCAACAAGAAATTTAATTGAGAAGAACCAATATAACCCATGTGTGAGCTGTATATGGATTGTCAAACCTTTTTCTTTAAGCAGCTGTTTTACTATGACTGAAATCCAGAGGAAAAGATCAACAGGTGAACACCAAGTCCCCTTGACTATAGGATCATTTAGAAAAATAAAACACCAAGTAGCTACAGGTAGACACAGAAATAGTTTCAGAGTTGTCCACGGATTCTTTGCATTTCTTCTTGGGTTTCACTTTAGCCCTCTTCAGTTGGATACCTTCTTTTGTAATGGTGCCGTGACCTCAAAAGCCCAATTTATTTATGATATGGTACTTGGCAAGATGGGAAAGGGGAGAAAAGATGGAGAGAAAAAGATTGACTAGAGAAAGGGGGACAGGGTGGCCAGGGTGAAAGAGCAGGGTCACAGATGGAGAGACACCGATTGATTGGATAGTGCCTCAGTTTCTTCTCTCAGTGAGTATGTGACTCTGGGCTAGCTTGAGATAGGAAAGGCAAATCAGCTCTATTCTGTTTCACCCCAGTTCTTCAATATCTTCAAAATGTGAGCATCTTGGTACTTTGGACTGTGTTTGTGGTGTTTGAAGGTACATATATCTCTTTCACTCATGGAGCTGATAATATCTGGTGCTCATCCAAAGAGAAAGATTTGTTCCTTCCTCAAGGCAGGATGGAGAAGGTTCAAGGGTGTTTTTAAGTGTATGTGAGACATTTAATTTTGGCACTGGCTTTGAGACTTATCAGTGTCTAAACAGGCTCTTCCACCGTTCTCTGTTTCTCTTGATTTTTCTGGATTCAAAACTGGGGTGTCTCTCTCTCTCTTTCTCTCTCTCTGTACACACACACACACACACTTTCCCACTGTTGCTGGTCTACTGTTGTTTTCTGTTTTTTCTTTTTCACAGTTATGCGTGACATTACCCTGGTGCTAAGGGGGAGAACCTGTCCGTTAAGAAAACCACAGCTCTACTGCGACCCTTCCTGGTCGTGCTCCTGGGTCGTACCTGTACCTGTGCTTGGCTTAGTTTTCATGGGCTCTTCTTGCTGGAAATGGCTCTTTCTGGTTCTGACATCTGAATTTCATATCAAGGTAGTGATTGCTTTTTGTCTTCTTTGGTCCTAGAGGTGTTCTGACCTTTGAGTCCCTAGGGAACTGTCACTTTTGGCCCTGTGGCCTGCTCCGACCCTCTGATCTCACTGGTTGTTCAGAGATTTGTCATCAGGTGTTGATGGGAGCTGATTTATTCTGCTCTTATGGGATGGACAAAGTGAATAAAAGCTTAAAGTGGGATCTCATTTACAAGACTGCATTCCAAGAGCCACAAGACACAACTTCGTTAATGTGAAATTTTGACTGAATGCTCAAATCCGCAGTTATATTGCTACTATTACACTGAGCATATAAATGTCTTTATATGATTCTTGATTTCTGCCTAGGTTACAAAGTCTGAATTCATTTGTAAAATCACTCTAGATGAAGGCTCAAACACTGATGTCTGAAAGGAAAGCCTTTAGGTAATGGAAAGGTTAGAATGCCGTGATGATTCAAATTCCGTTTGCTTTTTTCCTCCTAAGACACTACATACATTCTTACTTCATGTATAACTTGCCAGTGCTTAAGCAGCTCTTGACTGCTCTCTGTAGTTGGAAGGAAGAAATAGAAGAGAGGATTTTTCATGGGTATTCAGACTGTTTCCTTGACTATATTAGTCTCTTATCTGGTTATAAGAGGGAAAGCAAACACTGTTTCCCAGAGGGAAGTTGTAACAGTGAAATTTATGTGTGACACATATGATTTTCTTAGAAGTAATTCCTCAAAAAAGGCTTTTTCCTCCTTCAAGTTGTAAATATTTGGGGCCTTCCAAATTTTCTTTTTTTTTTTTTTTTTTTTGGTCAGAGTAATAATAAAGAGAGAAAAGTGAATTATAATTCTTGAGGTCTTAGTCTATATGTCTTAAAAAACGAGATCTACAGATGCGTTAGTTAAAATGTATTTTTAAAAAAAATTTTTTTATCTTATTTGCTCACTATTGACAGGCCTGTCAGTTTCCCAGACTTCCTACTGAGGCTTTGTAGACCTGATCATGACCGTTGAGGAGTTTACTGTCTTACCTTCTTAAATACTAGGAGTTTCTAATATCTGAAGGATCTGGGATATATCAAAAATACCTCCTAGGACATACTCTTTAACTACATTTTAACTAACGCATCTGTAGATCTCATTTTTTAAGACATATAGACTAACAGCTTTAGTGTTTCAGATTGTTCACTCATTGTCATGGACTGATAAAGAAGGCTAAATGCTGAGCTTAGTGTAATGACTATACATGTCAATTAGAAGTGATTGCAACAGTATTGGTTGGGATTGTCTTATAGAGAAGTGATGGAAAAATGGGTTTCTGATCATGTGTATTTAAAAGAGCTATGTGAAAGTTGCAAGTAATGATTTTGTAAATGTGTGTTGGTCTTATACATGTATGCTTTAGAGCAAAAAATATCAGGGGTTTATATCTGATTTATGTTTATTCAAGGTCAGTAATGTGATAGAAACAATATTTATATCTGTTCTGGTATCCATAGGCAGTATTTTCTTCAATCAGGTCTACAAGTTGATCAAATGTAAGGAATACTGTTGTAAAAGGAGGGGAAATGCTCAAGAACCATGTAGGATTGAAACCATTCATTTTTCTGATTTTCATTGCTTCCTGATCTCATCTGTCATTTAAATTGAAGGCATAATGCTGTGGAAGAAATTCATCCTAAACTGTTCCTAATATTAAGTACTGCTTTTGTCAGTTTCTTACGAAAGACATTTTACTTGCCTTTTTTTCTTCTTTCCTTCCTTCCTCGCTCCCTCTCTCCCTTTCTCCCTTCTTCCCTTTCTTGCTCCCTCCTTTCAGTATTTTCTTTCTTCCTTCTTTTAGAAAAAATCCACATTTGCCTGGTCCTACACTAGGCACTGGATGCTTTAAAATAGTAATCAGATCAAAAATCAAAATATTTCTTTGCCAGTTTTTCTCTATCTAGAGACAATGTCAGCAGTGAGGATATAGAGTGGGAAGAATCATCACGTCAGGCAGCTCTCTGGTGGTTCAGAAGTCAAGCAGATCAACTAAATTCAGGGAGTTTCCTTCTCACTTCAATAGAGAAGTTTTCTCCATTTATCTCACATGGTGGTGTTTTGGTTCCAGCAAAGGAGATGCTAAGCCCTTGTTAAATGGTCTTTATGTCCTGCTTTATGTCCCATGGACTGTGAATGCTGTACAGAGAGGGGCTCACAAACTCTCTGTTCCCCTGGTGGAGAGTGGAGTCAGGGCCAGTGCACGCCTCTGTTTCATCTGGGAGGATGGGCAGTTGCTGCCATGTTGATTGTACACCCAGGGTTGCCTGTGATGCCAGTTTATAAAAGATGGTGATAAAATCCAGATTTTAAGTAAAACTCTTTAACTTAGTATACTCTGTGAAGGTCAAAACATGGATGGAGATTGGAAAGATACCATTTTCAATTTTAATGCATTTCCTACTTGTGAATGTGTCCTGGTGATTTCATATGTTAGATGTGATTTTACTTAGGAGACTAGTGTTGATCAGGAAGGCGACTCCTTGACTCCCTAACTTAGACTTTAATCTGCAACTTCATCCTCTTCCAAGTTTGTGGGATAGTATTTTGAGCCAAAGGTAGTCTATTGTTTTTCTCTTTTTTGCTCTTGGAAATTATTGTACTTTTTAGGGTTGTCTCATTCAGGCTCAACAAATGTTACTGTACAATATTCTCTCCCTCTAGGTTAGGCTGCTCTGATGGATATGTCCTTGGGAGAGGAAGGCTGAGTTCCAAAGCACTGGGAGATCCAGAACATCTTTTACCATGTGTTTCTTTATCTTCATTGTAAGCTGGAATAACTTGGCTGCCACAGTTTTTAAGGCTTAAAAAAAAAACCCAACAACAAAAAACCAGAATGCAATGGACTGATTTCTGATTAAAAAATAAGGGAATTTAGTTATGAGTTGATATTTTGTGGTATCAGAGGGGTATTTTCTTTCATTGTTTGACTATTTTGTCCTTCAGGCAAAACAAAGCATTTTTTGAAATAAAATATGATGGTTATATGCTTCACATCATCAGGAAAACGCAGATCAAAACCACAGTGAGATAGCACCTAACATCTATCAGGATGGTTTTTAACAGAAAACAGAAAGTGCTAGTGAGCATGTCGAGAAATTAGAAGCCTGCAGCACTTTTGGTGTTGAATGTAATATGGTGTAGCCGATGTGGAAAACAGTATGAGAATCTCTCAAAAAATGAAAAATAGAATTACCATATTATCCAGCAAATCCCACTTCTGAGTATAAAGCCAAAAGAATGAGAGTAATTATCTTGAAGAGATAGTTCCTCCCATGATCATTGCAGAATTATTCTCAATGCCCAAGAGGAGGAAACAACCAGCATCCATTAACAGATGAATGGTCAAGCACAGTGTGGGCTAGACAACAATGAAAAATTATTCGGTTTTAAAAGCTAAGGAATTCCTACAGCCTATGACAGCGTGGATGAACTTTGAGGACATTGTGCTGAGTGAAATAAAGCCAGTGACAAGGAGAAATAATCTATGGCTCGACTGACATGCTGTATCTGAAGTGGCCCAACTTTTAAAACAGTAGAATGATGGGCCAGAGCTTGGGAGAGGGAGAAAGGGGAGTTGCTGTTTCAATGGATTATAGTTACAGTCTTTCGAGATGAAAAGTTCTAGAGATCTGCATTATAGCAATGTGCATATAGTTAACAATACTGTACACTTAATATACTGGCAAGAAGGTAGATTTCATGTTTCAGGGTTTTAATAACCACAAGAAAAACAAATGCTGTAGAAGTGTGAAAACTTTTTATAGCGGTAAGATATTTGCATAACTACCAAAACTCTGTGTCTTGTTTCATCTGGCACAGTGGCAAATGCCGGTTGTTAATCTTTGCCCCTTGAATGTACTTAAACATGTCAGGTCTTGTCTTCCTTTTAAGGTGACCAAGCAGAAACATTCTAGATAACAACACATTCTGAGAGCTCTCTCCTACCACACACACACACAAAGGGCACCCATTTTCTTTAGTTTCATTTTTTTTAAATATAGTTTGGGACACCAATTTATGAAAATAAATAGGATAGTTTATCTTGGTCATTCACAAGTATGAAATTCTGACACTTTAAAAACAAAGGAATTCCTACAGCCTGTGACAACAGGATATCTGTGACTTTGAGGATGTTATGCTGAGTGAAATAAGCCAGGTACAGGAGGAGAAATAGTTTATGAGTATTTCTGAGTAAAAAAATGAAAAGAATGAAGGTCATTATCTGGAAGAGATAGCTTTGTCCCGTGATCATTGACAGGATACCCCATTGTAGGCATTTACAACTATAACATTCTGGTGTGTGCTCTACTGACCATTTTGTTATCACGGCATCTTTGACAAAGAATGTTTTCTAATTTCCTGGATATAAAGCAAAAAAATTTTCAGTGAGTTGTTCTTTTGAAATTTGAGTTCAGAGTGGTGAAAGTGTTGCCTGCAATCAGCTACCTCTGCCTGCCTGTTTCAGGGAGAGAAGGGCTCCTGGGGGCTGGTGGCAGCTTTTGCTCACTTGGTGCCCACCTTCCTTAGGATGGTAGATGGAGACTGTGCCATGTCATTCCCGACACAATACTGTCCCTCATAATTATTGCGTCTATAGAACAGTGTTGCATTCCGCTCAGTGTAACCCTTTGAGTTGGTTTCCCAGTCTGAAGGCCAAAGGCCATCCGCTGGTCAAATCCCCTCTTCTTTGGGAGTGGTCAGTCTTCATTGAAAGGTCTTCAACAGATTGGATGAGGCTTGCCCACATTCGGGGGGCGGCGGTCATTTGATTTACTCAGAGTATACTGATTTAAATGCTAATCTCATGTACAAAATACCTTCACAGCAACATCCAGACATGTGTGACTGAATATTTCTGTCCTAGAGCCTAGCTAAGTTGATACATGAAATTAACCCTACTAGCTACTAAGCAGCTTCTCCACATAGTCTGTTTTTGAGATTCCCTATGTTGTAGAAATTCATTTTGAAAAGATCAGAGGTAAGTTTTTAATGCTTCTAATTTGCAAAAATATGTACTAGAAAATTTCCTAATATTTAATTTAGATAAATCCTTATACCTCTGTTATATTCCTCCTGTATCCCTTCCAAGTACCTAAAACACTTCAAAACTACATAAACACATTTCTGGGACAACTTTGAAATTATTACCAGTTTTCTGTCTTCCAAGAAAAGTTTTGCCTGATATCCTTCAATGGCTCTGAGATGCCCCCCACCCCGGAGAGAACTCACCTTCTCTCTGCCCTCCATCTCACCCTACAATCTCACTCTTCATTACAGTAGCTCTAACACCACACTGATTATCGCTCTGGAATAGCCATCTGGGATTTCAGCGGCTTTTCCCACCTAACCAACCATGTAGCATTTCATCACCATACTTTCCAAATTAGCACACTCTGCTTTCTTGCACCCTTCACCCCTCTTTCCTTTTCTCTCCCTTCTCTTGCCCCTGCTTTCTGCAAATGCTATGGGAGAGGCAGTCTATCAAGTCCAAAGGCAGAAATTCAGTGAGAAACAGCAAGACATTTCTTAGATGGGAGGAGAATCTCATTCTTACTCCAGTGTCCCCAGCTACCAGCGTTTGTCCCTGAGTTGATGGTTGCTCACAGGGATGCAATTTCAGAGGCATCGGGAAGCCCAGAAATGTTCAGCCAAATGTAGTCCTAAAACAGCCATAAGAAAGCTGCTTGTCCCAAGCTCAGATCCCCAGGATGAGGCATAGTGACTTCCCAGGAGCTCAGCAGATACTAGTGTTAAATCACATCTTTCTCAGACTTTGCTGCTCAGGGGCCTCAGACCAGCAGCACTGGTGACACCTGGGAGCTGTTTTAAACCTACAGACTCTCCAGCTCAACACTGACCACTGAAGCAGCTGCACTTTAGCAGGAGCCTGGGTGAGATGGGACCGGAGGGTAGAATCTGTTTACCTCCATGTATAGTTTTTCAACATTTCCTCAAGACTTGAAAACATTATTAAAATTAATTTCAATGGCCAATGACTAGGCTCTGGCTCAAGACAGAGGTGCAAGCCTATATCCTGCCGCCCTCCCCTAGATTCTTCTCAGCATAAGTCCTCGCTACTTGTGGCCATGTTTGGTCAGGAGTTGTTTTTAAAAGGTGAAAAGCCCCCAAAAGAAAACTGAGGTACAAAGCATCAATTTCTCATACTTCAGAATTTTGTTTTGGGTTGCCTTTGGTTGTTTGAAATAGGAATTTTGAAGTGTTGATGACTGAATGTATCATGAAGATAAGTGATTTATCTTTTGTACTTTATGAATGTATTCTCTAAAACAAACACATGTACACATAAATGTATAGAACTTAAATGTACAAATTTTTGATACTTCACAGAAGCAATCGCTCACATTATTAGCAATCACATTAAGAAACAAACATTTTACTATCTCACAGATAGAAGGTGTAGGTGCTTCCCTTCCAATTCCTGTCCATCTCCTCCCCATCAATAGTCTATCCTTTCTCTGTTTTCTTATGTAGATAGGCTCATACAGTGCATTTGGCTTTTTGTACACAATATTAGTGTTTGTGAGCTGGTAGTTACAGATCTATCATTTCGGTTTGTGTATATACTGTGTGAAGATACCACAATTTATCTGTTTTAACTTGCTAATGACCATTTGGTTATTTTCTGCTTTGTGACTTACATATAGAATGCATTGAAGAAGCCATCTGGTCCTGGGCTTTTATTTTTGGGGAGGCTTCTGATTACCTCTTCAATTTCTTTGCATGTGATTTTTCTTTTCGGATTTTCCAGTTTTTCCGCGTTCAGTCTTGGTTGACTGTACTTTTCTGGAAGTCTGTCCATGTCCTCAAGGTTGTCCATTTTGTTGTTGTAGAGCTGTTGATAGTAGTTCCTTATGATGTTTTGAATTTCTGTGGTATCTGTTGTGACTTCTCCCCTTTCATTTATGTTTCTAGTTATGAGAGTTTTCTCCCTTTTTTTTCTTTGTGAGTCTAGTCAGTGGCTTGTCAATTTTGTTTATTTTTTCAAAGAACCAACTTTTGGTTTCTTTGATCATCTGGATTGTCTTTTTGTTTTTTATTTCATTTCTGCTCGAATTTTGATTATTTCCTTCTGATTTTTGGCTTTAATTGTTCTTTCTCTAGTTGTCTTAATTGTAGAGTTAAGTTGTTTATTTGCCATTTTTCTTGGTTCTTGAGATAGGCCTGGATTACGATGAACTTTCCTCTTAGTACCGCTTTTGCTGCATCCCATAGATTCTGGTAGTTTGTGTCTTCATTCTCATTTGTCTCTAAGTATTTTTTAAGTTCCTCTTTTACCAAAGAGTTCTTCAGGGGTATATTGTTGAGTTTCCAATTAATTTGGGGTCTTCCAGCTTTCTTTTTGTGGTTGATATCCAGTTTTAGGCCATTGTGGTCAGAGAAGATGCTTGGTGTGACTTCAATCTTTGTGAATTTGTTGAGAGATATTTTGTGTCCCAGCATATGATCTATCCTTGAGAATGTTCCATGAGCACTTGAGAAGAAAGTGAAATCTGTAGTCATTGGGTGAAGTGATCGGTATATGTCTATTAGACCTATCTGTTCCAGATAGTCATTTAAAGTGGCTGTTTACCTGTTAATTTTCTGCCTGGTCAGTCTGTCCATTGTTGTAGTGGGGTGTTGACGTTCCCGCTATTATTGCGTTGCTGTCAATGTCTCTCTTCATGTCTAATGGTACTTGCTTCATATATTTTGATGCTCCTTCATTTGGTGCATGTATGTTAATAAGTATTATGTCTTCCTGCAGGATTGATCCTTTAATAATTATATAGTATCCATCTCTGTCTTTTGTTTTGCTTTTTAGATGGAAGCCTGTTTTATCTGATATGAGTATAGCTATTCTCGCTCTTTTGTGGTTGCCATTTGACTGTAGAATTGTCTTCCCGCCATTGACTTTGAGCCTCTGTTTATCTTCTAGAAGAGGGTGGGCTTCCTGAATGCAATGGAAGGTTGAGTTATGCCTTTTAATCTATTCAGCTACTCTGCGTCATGTCATTTGATTGGTGAGTTTAGTCCATTAACATTTAGGTTGATTATTGATATAGCTGCTTAGTGTCATTTTATAATTTGTCCTTTGTGTGTTACTCCAGATGATGCCTTTGTTCTCTTTCTCTTCTTAGGTGATGGGTGCAGTTATGTTTTGACTGATTTTGCCTTTTGTTTTCTTCTTTGCTTTTTCCCTGGGGATGTATTTTGAGGTTACCCTGAAGTTCGCATTCACGTTTCTAATTTTATTTGAAAGCGTATTAGTCTTCCACTCACTCTAACTATCCACATTTTTGCTCTCTTCTCTTCCTCCCCACCTTAATATTTGCTGTCATACTGTTTTTCTGTGGGGTTTCTTTATGCTTTATAAAGCATCCTTTAATATTTTTTGCAAAGTTGGTTTTATGGTGATAAACTCCTCTATCACTTTTGCTTATTAGAAAAGGTTTTTATCATTCTTTCAGTTCTGAATGATCACCTTCCAGATATAGTATCCTAGGTTGAAAATTCTTTTCTTTCAGCACTTGAATATATTATGCCATTCCCTTCTGGCCTGTGGAATTTCATTTGAGAAATCCGCCGACAACCTTATAGGGGCTCCTCTGTGGCTCCTCTGTATATGACACATTTTTCTTTGGCTGCTTTTAATAGTCTTTTTCTTTATCTTGTATTTTTGACATTTTGATGATGTGTCTAGGTGTATTTCTGTTTGGGTTTCTTTAACTGGGATCTCTTTGAACTTCCTGAATCTAAAGTTTTGCTTCATTCTTCAAATTGGGGAAGTTGTCATATATTATTTCTTCAAATACAGTTTCTGTCCCTTTTTCTGTCTTTCTTTGGGATTTCTATGATGAGAATGTTTTTCCTTTTGTTGTTATCAGAGGTCTCAAATGCTGTCTTCGATTCTTTGAATTTTTTATCGCTTTGCTCATTTGCTTGATTGAGTTCCTCTGTCCTACATTCCAGATTGCTGATTCTATTGGAAGCTTCATCCATCCTATTGTTGAGTCCCTCTATTAAGTTCTATAATTCGGCCATCTGTCTCTTACCTGTTTGAGGTCTTGTTTTAATTCTTCTCTTTCCCTCCTGACATTCTCGTTTACAGACTCTACTGATTTCTGGATTCCCATGAATATGTTAATCACCATTACCTTAAATTCTTCTTCAGGCAATTTACATACATCTGCCGTGTTCAGATTTTCCCTTGGGTGTTTGATTGGATCCATCATTTCAGGTATATTTCTCTGTGCTTTTGCTCTATTTGCCATGTTATTTATATTTCTGAGGGTTCAGTTTCCCCGGCATCGGGTTGGTTTGACTTGCCCAGGATTGGCTATCAGGCTGCAGTTTCACCTCGATCCACAAGGTGGCGCTAGTGGGTAGCGTGGAGGCTTGGGCCTGCCTTCCTGTAATCCTGGGTTGTCCTAGTCCATGAGTGGGATATCCGGTGGGCGAGATACGTGGTGGGTAGGATATCTGCTCAGTGGACCCCAGGCTCTGGCGTGAAATGTTTGTGGGAGGAGTTCGAGCTGGGGCTCTCTTGACAGATTTCCGGTTATGGCGGCACCCAGTGCAATGTCACCACGCGAGCTCCAGCCCAGCTCCCCGTGCACTGGCTCTCCGTTCACCCCATCCCAGGCTGGCGCTCCACAGCTCAGTGTCTCAGCCCCACTGGGCCCGCCTCTCGCTGCCTCCGCAGCTGCTGGTAAAATCCCGAGCCTTTGCCCCACTGCATGTCCGGAGACTCCTGAGCTTCGTCCCAAATCCAAATCTGTGGCTTAGCTGAGAACTGTGCCTGGTGCCCTCACCCACCATTAGTTGTCAGTTGTCAGCCGCTCCGTCTCCAGCTGAACTACCAGTTGTTTCTTGGTGTTTGCCTCAGGAAAATGGGTGCTTTTTTTTTTTTTTTGGTGTCTGTGGGGAGTGACCCTCAAGTTCTTCCGATGGAGTCGCCCTCCAGAAGTCAATTTCCCTGATTCTTACATATGCTTTTTAGTGAGCACATGTCTTCTGGTAAGCATATGGATTCATACAGTGCTTTATTGCGTTAATACTTGTTTTAAAAATAATTTCTGCTTTCCTTGCTAACTCAGGTCATCATAAAGCCTGGTTTCATCCTGGGCTATAGGATTTGTGGAGGAGAAAAATTTAACCCGGTTGCCAGGTTATATTTTACTATCGTTGGTTGAAATAAAAAACATTGTTTTGAAAAGTTACATGAATTTTTCCACAGCAAATTACAAAGTCTGGGTCAAATGTAGGCATTTGGTTATTTCCTGACATTTCTGATTAAAAATAACACATAAGGGTATGCATTATCAAAGGATTTATTAATTTCTGTGATCATATTTAATATGCATAAGGGGACATAAGAACAGTTTGCTAAACCAATGCCTATTGGAATAGGCATTCTTAGGGGTAGGTTCCTGATTACATGATCAGGTGTTCTGTTGCAGTTCTTCCTTCAGTAACTTGTAAGGTGATGTAGAATGGAGGGGAGGTGGGTGTGCGTTAAATGATGTTGAGTCTTTTAGGCGGTGGACTGTACTACCAGTCTTCACAGTTGGCTGCTCATTGGTTGGCTTAAATTTGTGTAGTTCCTCAGTGTCCTGAGACTGTTAACTGTTTGATTTCCATCCACACTGTCAGTACTTTCTTCATGGGTTCCTTTATCTATGGATGATTTAGAGAGCAAACGATCTGATATATTAGAGCTGTGTTTTCAGACCACTTTTTGAATAGTTTTTCCTGTGACAAGCAGGAGTGTCTCAGAGGTTATTTTGTGTCTTTCCTGACTTTCAACTTTCTTTTGGATACTTCAGGGTCCCCAGATCCCTAAGTGTCAGATGACTGGAGTGCTGCCTTCATTTTGATATTTATTATTTTTTTTGTAATTTCATTCCTTTTGCTTTTTTTTGTTTTAACTCCTTCCATTTTTTATATTGAAAGTTCCTCAAAGTAGACCTATAATTCTTCTAAATTATCTGTGTAGAAATGATGCCACTTAAAAAGATAAGCACAAATCATGGATTTATGTTATTTGAATATGTATGAGAGATGGGTGTCTATCTAGGAATGGGCATGGATTTATACTGAATGAATCCAGAGGAGGGTGCCAAGATACACCGTGAACTTGTGTCTTGGGCACCCAACCTAATGGTTGGTCATTTATGTTATTTTTAATGCTCTCTTCTTTGAATTTTGAGGAAATGCTACAAAACTATACCTAGAGGTAAACAGATAACTTTTTTTTATAAAGGAAAGGTGCAGGCAGGAATGAAGGCGTAGTAGGCCAGCAGGCAGAAAGAGAGAGGTGGAAGAAACATTTTATTTTATTTTTATTTAGTTGCTCACACTGGTTGTTTGCCCTCAGACCCAGGACTCGAACCCAGGGGTATGTGGCCTGTATCTTTCGGAGGTGATTGACCTAACCGCTACTGTACCAGGGTGCACCAGATAATGTTTTAAATATATATATTTTATTGAGATAACATTGTTTTTACAACATTATATAAATTTTAGGTATGCAAGTTCATTCTGCATCACATCGATGATAACATACCATGCCCACCACCAGATTTCTAATAATCCTCTACCCCTGTCCATTGGGCCTTGGCTACCCTTTGCCCCCAGTGTACCCCTTCCCCCTTTGGTAACCTCAGTTCTGTTGTTAAACAAGTGCCTTTTGGTGATAGCAGCTTTGTGGATTTTCTTTGTTTATTCAAGTGAATTATTGTGATAGCTTTATTACAGCTCCCTCTTCATGCCTGAATTTAAAGCAGCTGTTAAGAATTTGTTTCCAGGTTGTTTAGTAGTCCTTGAGGCAGTGGGACTGCTTAGAGGGGAGCCATCTGTGCAGCTGAGAGAGGAGGGCAACTCATACCACAGGGAACTGAAATTGGATACCGGGGAAAAGTCAAGGCTTGGGTTGAAAATTATAAAATGAGGTAAATGTACATACACAGTTCACTGAAGTTATTTTTTCTTTATCTGATGAACCAGTGAGGTAAGATGATGACTCAATTAAGAGAAGACCGGTTTTTCTTTCCCTGGCTTCTCTGAGGTTTGGGGTCAGATTCCGTCAGAGTATAGTGTTTGCACATCTGAAGGTTGTTTGCTCTTTTATGGGCTGCAGCTCTGGCAGTTCAAAGTGGACTTGTTTTCAAGACAACTGATCCTGGTAGAATGTGAAAAAGTCAGATTTTAATGGGATTTTTTTTTTTTTTTTTTTGCTTCCTTTTTAAAATCACAGTCTAGAAAATTACTCTTTGGTTCTTCAGAAAATCAAATGAAAAAATAATTAAACTTTCCAGTAAGATGTTGGGAAAGCAATGAAGTGGACAGTTGAAGAGAAATAGAGTGCACCTCAGGAGAGGAAAAAATGCCCCAGGCACCATGGAATAGGACCAAGGGCTTCTCAAAGGGTCTTTCCTTCATTGCTGAGTATGTTGAATTATAGATGTGAATAACATTTTATTTTAAAAGGAAAATATGGTTAAGAAAAATTTGAAGATGATTTCTACTACAAATGTTGTCTTAATTTGATATTTTTGGTCTATCTCTTTGAATAAAACCAATTAGAGAACCATTATCCATTTACCTTTATGTTTGATGGGTACAAAGTAAAGTAGTTAGGTAAAAATCAGTGATTCTTAAATATTAAAGAGCAGATGAAAATTGTTTCTGACATGTTTTTATATACATTAATTAAATAAACACTATCATGTATAGAAATGTTTTTAATTTAGGATGTTGTCATAAAAAAGAAAGTCTTGTTTAATTACAGAATCTTTCACAGAAAACTTACAACCTTTGAGAGAGGGTTTGAAGAAGACCAGAGCAAGTGGTACACAATCTCCAGCATATTTTTTATGCAGTAGCATCTCGACTGAAAATGTAAGGTCAATGTTTAACTGTCGAATAAAATATGAATATAACTTAGGCATCAAAACAGTCACCCTTCCATGACAGCAGTATCAATTTACAGATAAATGACAATCATTCATAATTGTTGTGCAATCTATATTAAATGCTAAGTCAAGAAATGTATTCCCTGTGAGTGAACAAGTAAAATGCCCTTATCACCTAGAGCATAGGAATTTTAGGAGAGAAAATGTGTTCTTCACTAGTCCTCGTGACTGTAGTATGTTAAGAAATCATCTGGAAGTTTTAGAAAATCCTTAAACCTTTATAGAAGCTAGTGGTGGGCTGTCTATGGTAATATTTTAAGTCTGAGTTGCTCTAGTAAAATCATGATCAATTTATGTTTTCAGTGCTTACATATATTTATAAATGTAAACAAATCTTCTTTCTTAAAAAATGCATCCAGAGTGTGCCCTGGTGGCTCAGGTACTAAGGTGACAACTTGGACCTAAACCATGTAAGAACCAAGGGGCTTCTGACCTAGGGCAGGGGTTGGGGTGGGGGCAACCAAAACAAATAAATAGATTTTTAAAAATCCCTTCCTTCCTTCCCTACTTCTTCCTTTCCCTTCCTACCTCTCTTAAAAAAAAAATCTGCTTTATTATTGGAGAAGTAGAATTTACAACATTGGTTTATCTGGAGTTCTGATTTCAGCAAACTCAACCCACAAAAACGTTGGTGGAAGGGAAAGGAATTACAAAGAACCACGGGATAGATGGTTTCTTAAATTGACAATTTTTGACTCTTTTCGGCTTTTTAAGTGTAGATTATATGGTAAACATTGGGCACCCTCCCCTGTTGGAAACAACGTGAAAGGAGAAAAGGAAATACTAAATGAAGAAGACACAGATTGAGCACACTGCACACACTTGCCTGTTGAGTTCAGATGCCACCTGGCATACTGCCCAGCTTTCCTCCTTTCTCGGTGTGTTCGGAAGCAACAGATCTTTTTCACCTTGATAGATTTTCCATAGTGTGTCTCTTCCCTAACCTGGTATCTGGCAAGATTGATCTACTCTCTCCTCGCTGCTATCTTTGCCCTCTCTGCGTCAGAGACCTTACCCAACCTCAGATCCAGCACAAAACTCCGCCTTTATCTCTACTCACCCTGAGCCCTCCTCTCAGCCTCCAGTGTCATTCAGTTATTGATCCAGGATCTGTTGTACAGATAAAGATCTCTGGGTGCTGATATGGATATGGATGCTGATAGAGTAACTGGGAAGATAAAATCTAGCACGCAGAGCTTTAGACATCTTCGCAAGGGGTCTGAAGAAGAGGAACTTCTTGAGGTTTGGGGCTATCAGGGCAGGCTTTATGGAGGAGGTGACTCAGGAGTTTGATTCTAGATAGGAAATATAAAGTTATTTGATTTTTATCAGTGGCTAATTTTAAAACTCACTGTGACTATGGAAGGATGCAACTGTTTCACAAACTTTTTGTCTCAAAAAAAAAGAGGTCAGGAGGTGGGAATGATGTGAAATTGGCTAAAATAACATGTTTATTATTGAATACTGAATATTGTCTCCTTTGTTGAAAACTACGTATTTGGTGTGGAGCATTGTGCAAAATTTTTGAGGAAAGTGAGTACCTAGAAGATGAAGTAGAAGGAAATGCTAAACAAGTAAAGTGACCATATACTTTATTCTCCAAACCAAATACTTAAAATTATATAATTTTTTGAAATATTTTATTGTTTAATAAATTGCTCTTATTAAATATGGGGCCTATAACATAGTCCTATTCAAAAAGTTAAAAAAAGTTATTTTTGAAAGTTATTTTTTATGTGCATTAAAGCAAAGAATATCGTTTTCAGTTATAGGAACATTAAAAATTACATAAGCAGGATAGTTCTGGAAAATATTTAAGTATTTTGATTAGTTTCTTACTTTTACCTTGAATGCCACCAATTACTGGTACCTTTCTGAATGATAATCTTTTTTCAATGTGGTGTTGTTATGCCTTTTTTCTGTAAAATTGCTTATAATCTTTTTAGGGTTTCTGATTATTAAATTTGAAATTGTTGAAATCAGTAACTGACTCTTGGTAGATCATAATATTTCTAATTAAGAAAACATTCCTTGTGCAAGTGCTAAGGTATAAGTGTAGAGCAAATTCTAATAATTGGAGGATATTTTCAATTTTTTTGGTATGAAGTATAAATATCGACAAATGTGAAAAATATTTCAACCCATAATTGTCACCAGTTCTGTTTGTCTCACTTTAAAGTACTTTCTTTGACAAATACTTTGAAAAGTTTCTTAACTTGTATAAGACTTGTCAAATAAGTTGCTCTCATTTATGATTCTTTCGAATGTTTTCCCACAGGTAATGCTTCAAACTTATATCCCTTTTCAGTTATATTCTATTCTGGTAGAGAATATGAATTTAAAACAGTGAAATAGAAGTCCACCAAATTTTCCCCCCATTTTCCAGTTGAAATGTTTCAAATCATTATTATGGAACTTTGGAATTAAATTCTTATAACACTTGAATTCTCATTATTTAATCTGTAGAGTTCATCAGTGCCTTCCTGTTTCTAGGCATAGTTTTCAATTAATTCCAATCTGCTAACAATTTTGAAAGTGAAAAATAGTTTTTAGAGCTTCAGTTATTGAGTGATTGATAAAAAGTTTTTCAACAGATTTGAAAAAATGTAATGAAAATGTAAAAGACTATGAAAACATAGGATATTTAGGATGATTGACTAAGCAGTTCTTCAAGAGTTCAAACAGTTCCAAAACCCAGCTGATTATCGGTGGCAAAGAAAGTAACAACTACAAAGATGTTTAGCTAGTGAAACATGTAAATACATCAAAGGTACTACTTCTGCTTTAATTGGTAGAATACCAAAGCCTGCTTGGATGCAATTATATGCACCACCACCAGATCCAGGGGCTTTGCTACTTCATAGGTGTCTTAAATTAGTAAAAGTTTAATTTTGACCTCAATGTTTTACTCTTATTTTTTAGTGAATTTATAATAGCATCCATAATATTGTTGAATGTTTTAGCTTTAACTGAATGAGCTTCCAGAAGTTTTATTTTGATTCCCACAGGTTGGATGGGATAAAGATCTAAGTAACAATTATTGGCTTTAACAAATTGTCTTTTTCAAACTTCTGATCAGGCTGACATAACCCCAGTTGCATTTACCTTTGTGAAGTTCTGCTAATGGAGATAGCATAAACACCTTTCACTTTGCAATTTTGTGTAAGAAGACTTGGAATTTAAAACGTGCAGAAGCATTATCGTTTGATCTAAGGGAAAAGTCATGCTGCATGAGTGAAGTTGCAGACACTGGACAAATTTTTTCTTTAAGACTTAGGTTTTACGTGTGGTTAATGATATCAGTCTGCCACCATGGTGGAGGATACATTTTGACAAATTAAAGAAAACAACCACCACATTTTAAAATAGTGTTTTCAAATTTACAAAACAATTTTGAGGCAGTAGAGTTCTCTGACTCCATTTCCCAGTTATTAACAACCTTACAATGGTGCGGTGCATTTGTTACTATTAATGAACTGATGTTGATACATTAATATTAAATTAAATCTAACTTTGTTCAGATTTCCTCCGGGGGTTTTTCCCTAATGCCTTTTTTTGGTCCAGCTTCCCACCCAGGATACATTTTAGTGATCATGTCTCTTTATTAAGCCCTCCTTGACTGATTGTTAATAATCATTTAAACAAGTCACACATTTGTCTCTATAGCTCCTCAAGAAAGGGAATTTGATCTTTATCTTTTATTATGAATGCACTATTGTGTGGTTTCTGAGGTCATTGCTGCCAAAAGGGTTTACTGCAAAATATAAAAGCATCATCATCCAATAAAAGAACTAGTTGTGCATTTTAGACCACTAAAAGTGGGTAAGTCACAGTAGCAAGAATGTGCCATTTATTCTCTGCTGCTTTATGGCAGGACCGTCCATCTTCTGTTTTCTGTTCTATTTCACGTGCCGTGCCTAATGTCCCATTGATTTGGCCAGACGGCCACTTGGCAGCGTGGCACATCTTGTCGGGACAGCCCAGCTGGCTGCTTCTCCAGGTGGTCAGCAAAGCAGCTGCCTCTACCTTTGTCCACCAACACCTGAGACCCGAAGAGTCTACAGTTTCTCTTGTCCCGGCCTAATTTGCCTTGCCTTGTCAGGCATTCTATTTCCTGTTCCTGAAAGGAAAGTCTTAGTTACACTGTGTCTGGAAAGGTTCAGGAAAGGAGAGATGCGTCTATCACTGATTGTCTCTGATTTAAGCACATATTTATGAGAAGTCTTTTCTCTGCACCGATGACACACATTAGCTGGAAACTTGAGGATAAAAAACACAGATCTGCCAAATTCACCGACTTATTTTCATGAAACTATGAATAACTTTAATGCATAGTTAGTATGCCATTTGACTATAGTTACTATTAATGCAACTTTTGGGTTACAAAATAAAGGAAAAATCTGGGTTAATGCTAAAGCAGACAAGATTCAGGACAACCAGCCTAAACTGGACTTGTCCCTGGCAAATTTGAGAAGATGACATATATAATCTAAACAGAAATTTTGCATAGAAATGTATATGCCATTGTTTATTTTTCCCCCAACTCTTATTTTTCTTGCCAAAGTAGGAAATAAGTTTTCAGTGAAAAATAACTTTAATGCTCCTGTTGATAGTATTAGATTGTGCCTATATTTAACTTTACTCCAAGTATTATTTTGATAGAAGAGAAATATTGGGAACGTGAATGCACATTATAAGAGAAGTAGTCTTAGGTGAAGAGGTGCACATTATCATGTATCTGTGCACACCTATGTTGTGCATTGACAGTGTGATAACCATATATGAACAATATTTTGATATGAACTTACAAACAGGCTGTGAACAAAGCCTGTTTTCCTAGATATAAGAGAGTTAGGTCTGCATCACCCCATTCCCAAGCCTCAGCTCAGGGCCTTATCATAGTAGACTTTAACGGGATCAAAGTATGACCCATTTGACCTGCTCCCCATTTGTGTAAATAAAGTTTTATTGGCACACAGTCAAGCACATTCATTTTTATATTGTCCATGGCCGCTTTCAAGTTCTAAAGGCAGAATTGAGTAGTTGCAACATAGGTTGTAAATATTTTCTATCTGGTGCTTTACAGAAAAAGTTTACTGACCCTGGCATTATAAGTGGTAAAGATTGATCTTGGGCATGACCCAATTCTCATTTTTCAGTTGCCTCTGCATTAGCCCCTGCAAGACAACATTTCTGTCCATGAGGCTTCACACCACACTGGTTATTTCTCTTTGGCCCATCTCCAGAACACAGTAGAGAAGCAGGCAGGAGATAAGTACCTATTTCTTTCTAACTCACTTCAGTCAGGAGGAATAACAGATCATAACAATGGCTAACATTTCTTGATTAGCTACCATCTCCAATATACTGTCATACGTGTTTCAGTCGGGGTTAATCCACACAATGTGACTCAGTAGTTTCCATTGTTGTACTCACTTTATGACTGAGGAAGCTGCAATTCAGGAGGTTTAAGTATTTTGCCCTAGGTCACTCTGACGTGATGTGGTAAGGAAACACTTGAATGTAGCCAGGCACTTACACTTGACGCCTGCACTATTCATGCATGACTTAAGGAGCCCTCAGCTGCTTGGAGTGCACCTTCCCTCCACACAGTGCCTCTTGCTGTGCCTGTCTTCCTCCCTCCCTGGGCAAACTCCCAGTAACTAAATGTCAGTGATTTTGAATAGTTTGCAATTTGCAATTTGCAATTTGAAATGTTTCTAGACTTTGAGTAGGTCTAGATCACACTGTCATCTTTCAGAAGTTTCCATTTTAAAATCTTTTGGGGGAACGTTACCCAAGTAAGTGCGTAGGTAAGTAAAACATTTTCAGGGTGATGTGAATATGGAAGGAATTTTACCTGCAGGACATGAGTTTGGGCAGGGGACGCTGGATGAGGCATTGGTGGCTGATACTCTGGCCACTAAATGCAGTCTGCTGGATGGTGGCACCTAGAGAGAACATTGTTTGCCTTTTCAGAAGGCAGAGCTAGATAAACATTCTGTAATTGAGTTAATGAAGAGCAAAGCCTATTGTGAGAGTACAGACCTGAATCATCACTTCCAGTGATTGACTGTCTAGAGGCACATCCTGAGAGAAAAACTGGAGCTTCAGAGCAGGAACTAATGCTGGCATGTTCTGGCAGCCTCACTGGATTTGACTGTTGGTATTTATTTTCCCATTAGTTGTGTTTATTCTGGAATGTGTATATTATGTAATAGAAGTACAATTGGAAATCAGTAATTTACTGACTTGTAGAGAGGAAAAAGGATAAGCCTTTCTACAGCTGACTAGATGACATATGATTCATTCAGGGCATCTAGAAAAATCACCTGATGATACCATAGCAGGAAAAGACTCATTATTCTAAACCTCCAATGAGAAATAATTGAACAACTAGATTTAAAAAAAATAAGACATTATATATATTGAGCAGTTTTAGGTTTGCAGAAAAATTAAGAAGGAAGTACAGATTTCCTGTATATCCCCTCTCCCCACACATGCATAGCCTTTCCCATAGTCAATTCCCCACCAGAATGATACATTTGTTAAAACTGATGAACCTACTTTGACATATCTTAATCACTCAAAGCCCTTAGTTTACATTAGGATTTGTTCTTGGTGAATTATATTCTGTGGATTTGACAAAATTTTTATGACATATACTCATTATTATGATATCATGACAGAGTATTTTCATTACCTAAAGATCTTTTAGGGTAAATGAAGGATGATTCACCTATTTATTACTTTCCCCTCCCTTCTTACCCTTGGTTAATTACTCTTATTTTTACTGAATGTTTTACAGTTGGAATCATCTAGGTACAGTCTTTTCATATTGGCTTCTGTCACTTAGTAATATGCATTTGAGGTTGTTCCGTGGCTTTTCATGGCTTAATAGTACTTTTCTTTTTAGCACTGAATACTATCTCCTTGTCTGGGTGTACCAAAGTTTATCCATTCACCTACTGAAGGACATCTTGGTTGCTTCCCATTTTGGGTAATTATAAGTAAAGTTTCTGTAAGCATCCATGTGCAGGTTTTTGTGTGCACATAGTTTTCAGTTCCTTTGGGTAACTACTAAGGAGCGTGGTTGCTGGATCATATGGTAAGAGTATTTTTAGTTTTCTAAGAAACTGCCAAGTTGCCTTCCAAAGTACCTACCATTATCAATTCCCATCATCTATCACTGAGAGTCCCCGTGGCTCCACAGAGTGAGTTTTGTTACTGTTCTAGAACTGGGACATTGTAGTATATGTGTAGTGGTAACTCATTTTAAGTTGCTTTTCCCTGTGACAAACGGTGTGTAGAGTACCTTTTATAACTTATGAGTCATCTGTGCATCTTCTTTGATGAGGTGCCTACTTAGGTCTTTGACCCATTTTTAACCAGGTTTTTTGTTTTCTTATTGTTGAGTTTTAACAATCCTTTATGTATTTTAGTTTAGACACTAGAGGTGTCTTTTGCACTTATTTTCTCCTCCTCTGTGATTTTTTTCTCATTCTCTTGAGATTTTCTTTTGCAAAGCAGTTTTTAATTTTGATGAAGTCCAGCTTATCAGTGATTTATTTCATGCCTTTGGTGTTTTCTAAAATGTCATTATTATACCAGAGGTCATTTAGGCTTTCTTCTATATTATCATCTAGGAATTTTATAATTTTGTGTTTTGCATTTAGGTCATTCTGAATTTCTTTTGGTTAAGGGTGTAACATCTATAGCTCATTTATTCTTTTGCCAGAAGAACTTCTTTTGCATTCTTTTATTCTGTTTGTTCAAGCTCCATTTTTGTATTTCCTTTGCTCCTTTGTCAAAATCAGTGACTGTAGTTACCTGGGTGTCTTCTGGACTCTGTTCTGTTTCATTGATCTGGTTGGTAGTCTGTCCTGTCAGACTGAAGCATCAATAATTTTATATACATGTAAGGGAAAGGAGAAGTGAGGAGAAACTGCTGAAGTTCCACACTTCTGGATTAAATTATAGTGAACTTAGACTTAACCTTTATCTCTAAAAACTTGTTTCAGAATCTTCACGTAAAATTTTGTGAAGATGGAACAGCTAAAATGAAACGTTTCATGTCATCTCTTCCTTTAAACCTCCCAGTGGCTTCCGATCCTCTCAATAACCCTCTCCTTCTATGTCATCATGTGCTTCCGAGTCCTGATAACTTCCCAGTCTGATGCCGCTGCTCCCTACTCTGCCCTGAGCTCTCAACCTCATTGGCTATTTCCAGGAATACCTGCGTCCCAAATTCCTCAGCCTGTGGTTTTTGGTGCCTGGAACTGTCTCCACCCCCTCTCCACTTTCTTCCTATTTGATATTTGTTCATCCCTAGGTTGCCCCCAGAGCCTCGTCTTTTTCACCTGTTCTATATTGTCACAATGTCTTCTATTTAAGCTTCTCAGTAAGCCTTCTGAGGAAAAGAACCCAGTCTCTTTCTCAGCATTTTACTTCCAGAATCCAACATGGCGCCCCCACCTGGATGGCAAGAGTGTTTTAATCGCCCATGCAATTTCATTTATGGGAATCCCTAGTATAGAATGATATAGACACTAGCATTTAATAGTGTTTGCTTTTGTTCACAGGAAACTTTTTTTGAATTTTATATATATATGTGTATATATATATATGTATATATAAACTTACAGTTTGAATAAGTGGGTCAGTTCCTTATCTTAATGCTTAAAGCAGCAAGACTTAGAATCTAAGGGCCAATTTTCCTAACTACCTTTCTGAGTCATTTGTTCCTTAGCATGAAGTGGGGTTGTGTATAGTGAGTGTTTGCCAGAGGTGTCTAGATTTTCTAAATACCAGCTAAACTACTATATTACAAATAGTTATACATAGCTATATATGTACTCTTCTAAGTAAATGTTAATCAATGAAAATGAGTGCCCTTTAAAAATTTTTGCACATCTTTTAAGTATACTTTTTTCCCCTTCTAAGTTTATATAATATCCCTGTCAGCTTCAATGGAGTATTTGCATTTTAAAATGCTTATTTCCCAGGCATCATTGAGAAATGTTAAGTTGTGAGGTTTTTTTTGTCAGCAATTAATCACTGCCTCTATCTTTCTTGCACTCATAATTTATCAAACAAAAGGATGAATAAGCTTAGATTTTAAACTTCTAAAACTGATTGATAATTCAGAGTATATTTTTTTCTCTGATTGCATTTCATTTGGTTTCCTTTCTTCAGGCATAAATTCAGCTATTGTTAGTGACTCTGACTATTAAGTATGACCTGACCCTTAATCTTTTCCTAGTATTTGCCAAGTGTACCGGTAAACAGCCCTATGTGGTCATTGTGAATCAGGTGTAAAGAGCCTTAGAGGAGGGAGGCTGTGGGCTTTCATGACTTGAAAGGGATTCCAGCCTTGTCAGTACTTGGCACTCAGGTGTGCCACACTGGGCAGATCCAGAAGAAAACAGAGCTGTGTGTGTAGCATTGTGCCATTGCTGCTTGTTTAACCTCTGACGTCAGGAGCAAGGACACCGCACCAGGAGAGGCCGGTGACTGCAGCACTCGCAGGCCCAGAACAAAAAACTGTCTTGGCACAAGTCTGTTGAGTCCAAGAACCCACAGGTGTTTCACTGCCTGTACAGGGACACAGCCTTTAAATCTTACAAACAGGGACCAGGTATTGTCTGTTGTTATGACAAAAGTATTTTTCGTTTTTGTTTTGCTTTTATCCATCAGGTGTGAAAATCACAGAAGTATATTGTGTTGCAGTCTCTGGGATAATCCAGGGTTTCTCCGGTTTCACAGATACATGTCACATATGCACACAGGAGAAGCAGGGAGGCTAGAGGGGAGACTGTGCCTTCTGTGTACCATGCTACTTTCCTTCAATAGTTTAGGTAAGCTACATTTTATAAGCTTATCTCCTTTCAAGTGTTGTCATGCCGCCACTCTTTAAAAAAGAGTCCTTTTATAAAATTAACCATCCTTGTAGCAAGAATTCATATCCTTCTCCAAAGAAATTAAAAAGACCTCTTAGTACCTCATATTTTCTTAAATGGAGCCATGTTATCTGGGACCCTGAAAGCCAGGTGGGCACTTAGCCTTTGGCACAGCGAGCTCGTTCTTCCCTGGAGAGCTGGGCCAGGTTGGAATCCCAGCTCTGCTGCTGGGCTGGTCCTTACCTGTCTCTTCCCCATACTCTTTTGGGTAAATTGGATATAGTGATAACTTCTTCAGAGTGTTGACACAGGATTAAGTGACTAGTACGTGGACATGCGGAACCACTGCCTGGACTGCATACACAAGGTGCCTAATAAATGCAGGTTTCAGTAGAAATGCTTCAAAAGTCTTGTTCCCTTGAAAGAGTAGCTAAGGAAGTAACTTAATATGGAAGCAGATGAAAATAAAATAGGAAACTCTAACATCAACTTTCTTCTTTTTTAAATTTGTACATGCAATTTCTTTTTAAATTTTTGGTAATTATCTTTTGTTCACAATATTATGTTCATTTTTGAGCACTGACATTGTTTCTCAATCAATATTTTATATCACACCTTCCATAAGAAATACAGTGTCCTTTCCCCCTTTTTCCTTTCCTCACCAGTCCCATGCTCCTGGCAGTCTTCATCTTGTGTACTGAGAGTTTTTGCTAGATTTACACTGTATCATTTCAGTTTATTATATTCCACATAGGAGTAAAACTACCCTGTATTTCTCTTTTTCTTTCTGACTTCTTTCACTTAACATGATCCCTTCCAATTCCGTTCAGATTGTTGTAAGGGCACAATTTCATTTTCTGTTTTTGTTTTAGTAACTGCATAGAATTCCACTGAGCATATATACCACAGCTTCTTTATCTGGTCATCTTTTGATGGGCATTTAGGTTTCCATGTCTTGGCTAGTTGAATTGTGCTGCTCTGAACATCGGAGTGCAGATACATTTTCTGTTTAGAGATTCTGTATCCTTTGCATATATGCCTAAGAGTGGGATTGCTGGGTCGAATGGTAAATCCATCTTTATTTGTTTGAGGAATTTCTTTACTGTTTTCCAAAGAGGTTGCACCGATTTACATGCCCACCAACAGTGCCGGAGGGTTCTTTTTTCTCTACACCCCCTCCAACATCTGTTATTTTTCATTTTTTGGTGACGTCAACTTTCTAAGTTCAAGCCAACTGCATCAGGTAACTTCCAAGTCACAGTGGCTTTACAGAATGCAAACGTGGTGAATCCTGGTGGTTCAGGCACTAAACTGGTGTCAAGGGTATAGACCATGTAAAGCCTAAGAACCTGGATTTGAGATCCGGGATTGGCGGTTAACAACCAAAAATAAATAAACAATTAAATGTTCCTCCCTCCCTCCCTCCATTGCTCCTTCCTTCCTCTCTTTAAGAAAAAAAAAACAAAAACAAAAAACGAACAAAAACAAACTTAGTGGTCATTTTCCCTCAATGTGGTGATGAGGATCCAAACATATTCTGTCATATAGTGTTGACAAATTGAAGTTCTTCACTATGAGGATGAATGGGGTGGCATAGAAGGAGAGGGGAGAAAGAATGAAAAGGGAGTGAGTAGGGAGAGAAGGGGGAGCAGGCAAAGGGAGAGAAAATACGAATAAGAATGAATATAAGGTAAGGATTTTATAAAGCATTTTAGAGGTCAAGCGTGGAAGTAGCAGATGTACACCACTTCTCCTATTTTGTTGGCCCAAACTAGTTCCATTGCTCCCACTTACTTGCTGGCGGTTCTGGAAAGTCATTTCTAGAAAGTCATTGTGGGTCATCTAGTAAGAAGCAGTACAGATGAGTACAACAGTTAAGTGTAGAACGTATTTTCTGCTAGTGATAGAATTTGCTTTTATTATTCTATTGTAACTTCACGTAAACTCTTGCTGCAATTCTGTATAATGCCAGCACCAGAGAAGGACTCAAGAGGATTTATATTCATTACGTGTCTTCCTTATTTTAGAAATTTGCAGAAAGGGAATCTATTGAGATATCTATTTCTGAACATGTGATTTCTACGCAGTTAGCTAATAAACAAGAACTCTAGGTGACAGTATCTTAATGGCTATTTTTACCAGGTGGGTTCCTATTAGTGAGAAAGTATTTTTCTGCTTTGTATCTGGCTTGTTGTCAATAAATGACAAAAGGCCAAAATGATCCCATTGTGCATTGAAATTACATGGGACAATCTAATTGCTCTAATAAATAGAGTTCAGCATTGTAACCAGTGTTTGTACTCATCTCTGATAAGAGGGATGGTGACGATTTTCTTTGCCTTTTATCATCAAATCTATAATCCACTCCTTCCAATTTATTATTAATATTTTACTTGAAGCAGTTCTTTTGAATCATAACGGGCCTCTGCACAGATCCAGCAGTTTTTAAGTGCAAATCTGGGAGAGTTTATAGCTTCATGAACCTTGGGACCATACTTAATTAAACTTCTGGGTTAATATATACCTTTAATTTCACAATGTTTCATAAGCATATGGGTTGATTTTGAATCCCAGCATTCTGATGTTTAACACCATTGGGAAGCTTAATGGCAGATCATGTGGTTTCCAGCATAAGACCGAATTGTGGTTTTTTTTTGTTCCAAATATTTTTAAATACTTTTTCTTTGGTTTACAGTGCTATATAAGGTTCAAGAGAATAGATTCACACCCAGTGTTTATATCACACCCACCACCAGAGTCCTTGTGCTTATTACCATTATTGTTTTCTGACCTTCAACTCCCTATTCCCTCTCCTCCTTCTCTGCCCTCGCTGGTAACCACAACGTTTGAATCCATTTATCTCTGCCATTCAGTCTCTATGTGATTTGGAAACCATATTTGTCTGCTACAGCTGTCTGGGTATTTGTAGCAACAAACACCAGACTGTGTGACTTAAGAAAAATTAATTTTCTCCCTATTCTGGAGGCCAGAAAAGTGAGATCAAGGTGTCAGTAGGATTGGTGTCTTCTGAGACCTCTCTCCTTGACTTGACCATCTTCTACCTGTGCACATGTCTTCTCACTGTGCCTGTCTGTGTCCACGTTTCATCTTCTTATAAGGATAACCAGACATAATGGTTTAGAGTTCAGACTGATGACCTTGTTTTAACTTACATACTCACAGATACTCTGAAAATGCTATCTCTAAATATAGTCTCATTCTGAGTTACTTAGGACTTCAACGTGGGAATTTTGGAAGGACTCAATCCAAGTCTTAACAGGCACTAAACCTGCCTCTGTGGAGCAGAATGGGTTAATAAAGCACTATGTAGTTTATTGCAAGCTTTCAGAGGTATGATGCATACAAGTTGCTTAGCCCAATACCTGGTACGTAATGGGTACTCACTTATTTAATGCTCTATTTGAGCAGTTTTTCTTAGAGTTACAGAGCTTATTATATCTGTATCATCTATTCCAATAGCAGATGGCTGTTGCATAACTTCAATATTTGAGACCTGGGATTATTGTAGTAGTTCTTGTGCCTTCATAGAATTGTATCAGGTGCCCATTGAGTGTGTGGGGTCTGAATTTTGTGCTAAGGCATTCTGAGAGGTCTTCATTGGCTGTCACTCTGGTGTCATTAGGCACCTCAGATGGCTGTGAAATGCACTTAAGTCGTCCTTTTTCTTGTGATTGTCCTGTTTCTTCTGCCCAAAAGTTTTATCCTTGCATGGAGAAGGACAGTGTCATGCCAGGGGCAGGAAATGCAGGACTTTTGCATTGTCAGCAGATTAACTATAATTTGCTGGCCATAGATCAATGGACATAAGAAATTTCCAGGCACAGAGATACTTTTTAAATAACGCCATATGTGAAAGTGATTAGCTTTCATGTGATTGTCAGCTACGCTTCACAATTGTAGGCTCTAATTTGTAGAACTCTGTAATGGAGATATTATGGTATGTTATCATCTGTCATTTCTTCTTTCAATTGGCATAAATGTTCTTTGTTTTTTAACAAGTGCAGCTCCTATCACAACACAGTCATGGCATGTAGAGTCAGAAGAAGGAAGGTTGGATTGCATGGGCTCTGGTGGAGGAAACTGTCCAGAGAGGACTATGTGGCTTGTTGAACTGAGAAGCTTTGCCTGTGTTGGGGGAGTTTCAAAGTTATTATATCCCACACCACAGTCGTGTGCATTGGTGGAAGTTGAATTCTACAGATCATTTAGTTCCCATCCAGCTCATCGGATCCTAAATGTGAACAAGGGGCACTGCTTGCCTCTTGAACTTGCTCTTTTATCCACTAGGAGATCAACTGCTTGGTCTTATCAACTTTTCTTTTGATATGACTGAAAATTTGACCTCTTAATAAAAGTTATTAAACAGAAGTATGAGGATTGCTGTATATAAATGATACATATATGATATCATTTTTAACTATAAAATCTATTCACTCTTACAACAATGGCTGAAATGTCTTATGAGAGATTGGTGGAACAAATTATGAAGTAGTTGGTTTAATGTTGCCTAACTTTTCCTTGGTAAATCTATTTATCTTTTTATTAGAGAAAGAAGATCCTCATTATCCTGAAAATCATAAAGTGATGTAAATGAAAGAAATCATAATAAAGTATAAAAACTAAAAGTAAATTAAAACAAAACCAGCAGTGATTGAAAAAAAAAAAGAGAGAAAGAAAGGAAAATATCATTTATTTCACTGCCCTCACAGGCCTCCATCCTCTAAGGTTAAAAATCACATTGTTCTGGAAAAAAAGCATATTATACAACCTAAATGTACAGTTTTTTCAGTCATATTTCAATAAATCTTAAAAAATAAACTTGCTGCTTCATTGTAAAAAAAATTATGTAGAATAATACATCAGAATCTCTAACCGCTGTCTTCCCTTCATTCTAGGTCAGTCTATCATTCTTTGTTTCTTTTCTTCTGTGTCTCTTCCTAAAAGTATTCTAAACATTTGCCATTTTGTATTTTCCTTGGTTGAAGTACATTTAACCAATCAGTTAACCTTTTCTTTTTTCCCCAGGAAAGAGCAAGTTAGTACCTTGTATCAAAATATCAACCTAGTGGAGCCAAGACTCATTCAGCCATATGAACATATTATCAAGAACTTTATCCGTGAGATAAAACTTCAAAACACAGAAATGGAAAACCTGGCCATTGCAGTGAAGAGGTACTGAAGTCTAAGTGACTCATGGGTCCTTTCGTGGGCTGTTTGGGTCATTCAGGGAGTGAACTGCGTTATCACATTATGTATGGAGGACTCCTTGAACCTCAGGAATCTGGAGCTTTCTGAACTCATCGGGGATGTGGAATCAGGAACTGCTTCATAGGATCAGCCCGCAATTCATCTGTAGGTCACCGTGATCCTATCATAGAAACGCTAGAAGTTCAATGAGTCCTTACAGAACAGTTCAAAGAGATTTGTTATCTTATATCCAGCCACTTGACACATCAGGGAAATTTTCATCCACAGAGGCAGGCAGACTGTTTAAAGTCTGACCTGATTTAGCGTGTGACTTTGGGAAGATTATTTAATTTCCCCGACTTTCAGCTTCTGCATCTGCAAAATGAGGCTGCACATTTTCATATCCTAAGGTGTTGAGACTTCATGACATCATGAGTGAAGCTGCTTGCACTGGGCTTTACCTGGTGGGTGCTCAGAGTTCTTCTTTCCCTCTCTAGTCCTTACCACCTGCCACTACTGAAAGCCTAGAAACTGCCCTTACTCTCAAATAGACAGTTTATAAGTTGTAACTGACTCGATATGATATCTTACTGGCTTTAACAGCAAAAGAAGAGCTCTGTGTAAAAGAAGAATTTATATGTGTTGCCATCCAGACATCAGCGTGAAGGACCATATTCCTTTGATATGTATCAGGAAAGAGGCATTTTGTTTATCACAGTTCCTAGTGTTTTGCCCAAGGATGATTCTTTCTGCTCTGAGCTCCACCAGGTGCCTCAGGTGCTGCATACTGGTCTCTGCCCAGATCTTGCAAATGGCCCCATAGCTAAGAGGCCCTCTGTCTACATGAGGCCAGGCAGGGGCTGCTTCTCTGTCTCTATTTCTCTCAATGTGATGCTAAAATGCATTAGTTGATCCTTTGGAGTAACTGAAGGAAAAAAAATGCAGAAGAGAAAATGTTTAAAATAATGATGCTAAATAGGACTTTGTACACACACACACAAAGTTCTAGAGTCATACAAGAGTTGAACTATTTACAGGGGGCTTCTTGTGAACATTTTCAGTTCCTAACCATGACCTTTTCCTTTAGTTTTGCTTGCCCAGGGGTTTTTAGCAGGGTAATAGGTAATATAAAGTGTGGATCAGAGTCCCAGAGTCCATCTCTTTTGAGAAAGGGATGACAAGTAAGTACCCATATTGAGTCTTTATATTCAGTTAATGTTTATTTAAAACAGACAAACCCATGTACACACATAGCTATTCAGATACACACAGAGATATGTGGGGGACACCCCCCCCCCACAACATTCCTGCACAACCTTTAAGGATAGTCTCATGTAAACCCATAAGAGAAAAAAAAAGAGCATCACTCTCTATGTCCTCACTACTGATTGGGCTTCTCTCCCCCTGTTAAGTGAATGTGTCACATTAAGTTGAACTGTAAAGATGCTTCTCTCCTCTTCCCTTCTATGCTCTCTAGGTGGGTGCCAAGTCAGCATCTGGCTTGAGTCTGGGCCTCCTAAAGGCTGCTCTCATAGGTAAAACCTCACCAGAGCATTAAAATACTACCTGTCTGGTGAAGGTAGACCTGGAATGGTGATGGTGAACTTAAAAGTATTATATGCAGACGTAGATTTAGGATGATGCATACCTTAAATTTATATAACATTATAATGCAATATTCCTTCAATAAAATTACTTAAAAAAATAGATTGAATGCTTCTCAAGCCAGGAACAAGATGCAAGTCAGAGGCAGCGTGATGTAGCAGTTAGGACCCATGGTCTATCGTGCCTGCTGTTTAACTTCCACGTGACCATAGTCTCATCTGTATAAAAACACATACACTCCTTGCGAACATTCCCTTACATTCTTAACTAAGGACCAGTGGTCTCACCTCTGGTTTTGGTCAGGACAGGGTCTCACCCTTGCGCTGTCCTTGAACCTGAATAATGTGTTCTCTGTGTTCTGGTAGTTCCCTAGATGAGAGTGGATGTTCCACACACCCAACTTTTTACTAGGAATTAGGACTGCTGGAGCAAACACTGTGTTGTGATAGACTGCCTTGATTTACACCAGTTCTGGCACATGCGAAATGGAGTTGCTAGAAGCGAGAAAGAAAAAGCACTTTCAAGAGCAGATATTTAGGATCTCATTTCTAGAAGGAATGGTCATAACAAAGGGAGAAGAGATGTATGATACCAATTATAATCTCAGAGTTGACCCAAAAATGTTGCTATGACATGCATAATTCACAGACTTTAAATAGCAGGTGTTTTTAAACAAACTAGAACTATTTGACTAACCAACCTTTGTTAATATAACCTTGGGTAGGTTAAAATGTGAGAAGGAAATAAACAGGAGCAGAGAATAGTGACTGACTCAGTATTTTACCCCTAGCATCTCAATGCTTATTTGGAACTTTATGGATAAATAAAACGGATGCACGAACAAGTTGTGTTGTGAGGAAGGAAATACTTTGAAAGAAGGTAGGGTGGGGTAACAGAAGCCATCAAAGTGGGAGGTCTTTTTAGGTTATAGTTTTCCCTTTTTATTTAAAGTGTATCATTGCTCAAAGTGATTTGACTTTTAGATCTCATGTTGTTTGCTTTCAGGTCAATTATCATCTATTTGAGTAGATTTTAACATAAATTTCGATAGTTGGACATATGTGACTTTCTGAAAAAGAACAAAAAATATTTTTTTTTAGATTCTAATCTGAAACCTCAACCATTGTAGAGGCAGACTTCTTCATATGAGGCAATTGTTAAATAAAACAATCCTGGAATTCAGTGAAATTGTTCCATTTTTAACTTCTTGGTAGATCACTATGCTGTGCCTGCATAGAGATGTATTGATTGCATTAATAAAAGAAACAGAATCTTTCTAAAAGGTAACCATATCAACATTCTAGAACTTTAGGGAACTAATTAGATTCCTTCATTTTTTTCTTCTAAGTATAACCTTTAACATTGTATGTTTCAGGTGGAGTTTCAAAATTATATACATCTATTTCTGTGCCATGGAGCTCTTTTTTGGTTTGTGTATTCAAAAATGTTCAGAATTTATAGAGACTTCCAGTGATTCGGTATCTTTGTTCTTTGTCACAATCTGGGTTAATTTCATCTAATTAATTCAATTTATTTGATATCTAGTTTTAATGTCATTTTATAATCAAATGGTCAAATGGCCAGTCTCATTTCATTATGTGAAAAGAACGGAGAATATTATTCTAAATAATGTCATTCTCCTCATCTGTAAAGTAGAGGACTTGAAATAGATGAGGCTGCAGTGTCTGTGTCACAAGTCTAGAGTATAATGAAAAGATGTGTGTCCTTTCTTGAATTTCAGGGCCCAAGACAAGGCAGCCATGCAGTTGAGTGAGTTGGAAGAGGAAATGGATCAGAGAATTCAGGCTGTGGAGCACAAGACACGGAAAGACGTGAGTTTGTGGCATTGGACCACTTGTTCAGCTGACTTTGCGGAGCACCTTTTATGGACGGGGCTTGGGCTCTCCTCGCGGTGCTGGAGTCCAAACTCTCACAGGGCGGTCAGTCAAGGTGCTCTTAGTGGTGGTGGTTTTGAGGGGTAAAGTAAGAGGGAAATGATTAGTGATCAAATAAAAAAGCGGGGTGGCGGGGGTAGACAATTTCAGGTAGCGACAAATGCGAAAAACAAAACACAAAAAAGGAAGCGCAGGTTTAGGCTGAATGTCAGTCTCTTTGAAAGGTGGTGGGAGAGCCGAGACCTGGGGGAAGGCCGAACCAGCCTTCAGATAAGGCTGTATTTTTACCACCACTTTCTCAGTGCCACTTAAAATCTCACTTAAAATCTAGATTACGGTAAAATTTAGATTCTCTCTGCAAACTTCTGTGTTTTATAATGAAATATACTTTTGTTCATCATTATAGGAACACTTAGAATTGAAATTGGATGCTAGCTGCTTTCAGTGATATCTATTCAAAAAAGAATTCTTTCTTTATGAAAACTGTTTGTGAATAATGTTTACTGAAAACAGAAAGCAGGAATAGTTCTTTGAATCGCTGGTGTTAGATTGAACACTTTGGTTTTTTCCTAATAATTTACCCCCGTGCATTCTAAGAGGCAGCAAAATGGAGAACCTGAGGGTTGCCATCTGAGAGATGTTTGTTGTTTCATTTTCAGACAGGTCAATGTCACCTACCTGCTTTAAGGAGGATGAGCCCAGGATCTGTCTAGGGTGCCTCATGGTGCTTGAAGTGTCCTGGGTACAGTAGTTATTGCCATTCTCTCCTTTCTGTTGTTACATACTGTGTGTTCTTTCAAATATGTTGTCTTAAACTGTTTGACCATGTCTCTAGGTCTCTTTGTTGTCTTCTCTTGTGTAACAAATTTAATGATAACTATCTGGGTATTATGTTCAACAGAGTGAATGACTTGGAGTTTCTGATCCAGCTTTGTTGCAATGGCTATCCCATTCTTGTTAGCACTTTATTTTTGTTAGTCTAGGAACAGTAAGGTCATATATTGTATATCTTGTTTCTCTACATCTACTTAACCATACATTCACTCATTCCTCAAACACTTACCAAGCACTCACATTACTGTCAGCAAATTTCACTGCTTCCTCCAACTAAATATTTTACAAAATTGGTGCTGGGAATGGAGATCTTCTAACTCCATGTTTTGTCAATTATAACATTTTCCTCAGCTCTGGGACAGGGGTGACAAATGTGTGGCATGTACAGCATCGTTTCTCTCTCCCACAACGATGGCATCTGTGACCAGTCAGTCACTGCATGGGTGTGATCTCGGAAACCTTAGCACATCACTGCTCACTGAGCAGCATGGCTGACCCCTTACTAGTCTCCATCCCACACCCTTTTAAACAGTCTCTCTGGAGCACCATGTCCAAACTAATTGAGTTCTTCCTTGACTTCCCTTTGTTCGGGGTAGCCCCGGGAGGCTGTCCGGGCTTCTTCACCCCTGAGCGCTAGCTGGGCTTATTGTCACGTTTTTGCTCTGACTGTTTTTGCCTCAGTGACTGTTTTCCCCTCCTCTCCACTTCCCCAAATTCAACAAAGATCAGAGAAAGTCTCCTTTTCTCTGTGCGATGCCCTCCTCTAGTCTTCTAGCATATTCACCTCATCTTGACCTTGACTCCTGTTACATGTGGATTGTAGGTCCCATTGTTTCAGTTGACTTTCGGATATTGTAGCAGCTTTATTGAGGTATAATTAGCACATACAATAAATTGCATATGTTTAAAGTGTAGAATATGGTAAGAGTGGATATCTATACATATCATTAAACCACCACCATAATCAGGACAGTGGGTATGTCCATCCATTCCATTTCCTCATGCCTCCTTCCTTAACCCTTTCTTGTCAGGCAGTCACTGTATTTTCTTTGGTGAAGTATTTGCTACAGCCTTTTGTTCATTTTAAAAGTTAGGTTGTTTGTTTTCTTATTATTGAGTTTTGAGTGTTCTTTATATATTTTGATCTATAAATATTTCCTGACTGTGACTTGTCTTTTCATTCTATTTTAAAATGGGACAAATCAGGCCTTTTGGTTCCTCAGCGTGCTGGGCCTGGAGGAACTCACCTGCCCATTTCCCTGCATTATACAAGGCCCTGGTTTATTAAAAATGGGGCAAAATTGACAGTTGGGAAATATGAAAACAAATGGTACTGTCCCATTTAAAATGGAACATATGGTCAGCCTACCTAACAGTGTCTTTGGAGGGGTAGAATTTTTTTATTTTGATGAAATCTATTTTGTCAGTTCTTTCTTTCATGGATTATGCTTTTGATCTTTAAGACATCTTTTCATAATCCAAAGTCACAAAGATTTTCTCCTATGGGTTTTTTTTTCTTTTTTCTGTAAGTTTTATTGTTTTAGGTTTTACACTTGGGATCCATTTTGCAAAACAAAGATCAAAGTTCACTTTTTGTTTTGCATGTGAATATCCAATTGTTCCAGCAACATTTGTTGAAAAGACTGTTCTCTACTGAGTTAATTACCTTTGCATTTTGTCTGAAATCCTTTTACTGTGTTTGTGTGGGTTTATCTTTGGGTTCTCTGTTCCATTGATTGATTTGTCTCCTTTTGTGCCAATATTACATTATGTTGGCATTTGTTAGCATTAGTTATATAACATCTGGAAATCAAGTAGTATTAGTTCTTAAATTTTTATGATCCTTTATTTTCCATAGATTCCGTTTAGCAATTTCATGTATATGTGTATACATACACTTACATGTCCATATATGTATACATATATATGTATATATAAAACGTATCTGTTGTGAGTTTCATTGGAGTTCATTATATCTGCAGATCAATAATTTGGAGAGAGCTGGCAAGTTAATAATACTGAATACCATAAACTGATGTATTCATTATTTATTCCCTATTTAGATTTATTTTAATTTCTCTTAGCAGTGTTTTTCAGTATTCAGTATATAAATCTTATATATCTTTTTCTCAGATTTATTCCTAAGTATTGATTTTGTAATGCTACTCTAAGCAGATTTTTAAACTTCCAGTTTCTGATTTTTCATCGTGAATATATAGAAATGCATTTGATTTTATATATTATACCCTGTTGCATTGTTTATATTATGTACAGTCTGTAGCTTTTTTGATAGATACATCAGGTTTTTCAGGTTAGTGGTTATGTAATCTCTGAATAAAGACAGCTTTTCTTTTCTTTTTTTGACCTGGGTGGCCATTTTATTTATTTCATTCCTCATCGCACACTTCAGAAGAATAAAAGTGATGAGAGCAGGGAGAGCATGGTTGTGTGCTCTTCATGAATGCCTGTGAAGTTCCTGGTTTGCTGGCAGGAGTTGTTGTTTTAATCAAAAATGGTTATTGGATTTTATCAAGTGCTTTTTCTGTGTCTGTTGACATTTTCATGTATTTTTGTTGTTTTTAAAATATTAACATAGTGAACTACATGAGCTGAATTTTGAATGTCGAAACAAACCTGTGCCTTGGGGTAGACCCAACTTGGTTATGATGTATCTTCATTTTTATATATTGTTGAATTCATCTCACTATATTTTGTCGATCACTTGTGCATCTTTTAATACCTTTGCCTGATTTTTCTATCAGGCTGATCTCAGAGAATGAATTGAGTAGTGCTCCCTTCATTTCAGTTTTCTCAGACTTTGCAATGAGTTCGTCTGAACCACCACAATTTCTTACCCGTCTTTACTGTAATAACCTCCTATCTGCTCTATCAACTACCTGTCACAGGTTGGAAATAGAAAGAGCTAGGTAGTGATCATTTTCTTTATTGAGCTCTGAATAAAATATTTTTAAGCCATGGAAGTTGTTATGTTTAGAATAGTTGTCATGGATTTAGTGGGAGACTGAGTGGCATCTTGTCCATTTTGTTGCCGGAAGGCTCCGCAAGATAACACCTTGGTGGGGCCTTAGGTCTTCACTTGTGAGGCAGGCAAGGCTTGTTGCCTCACCTGGAAAGCTTGATTGATACCTGCTTACAAAAAGCTTTCGGAGACTGGAAATTTTGCTCTTTTTCCTAAAGATAGAATTTTTAATTTACATGGATTATTTTAATTTGCATGAATTATTTAATTTACTTGCATAATTTAGTGTAATCCTCACAATAATCCAATAAGGAAATGGGGGCACCAGATGTTAAGTAAATTGTCCTGGCTAGGCTGCCAGTAAGTCAGATGAGGGTTGCCACGTGGGGTCCTGACAGCAACAGAGACCTTCCCTTACTCCCAAGACTCCAAACCCCCCAATCTAACAGACTTGCTGTCATTTCTCTGGTTTTCTGCTTTCTAGTATTACTTCCTGAAATTGTCTTTGTTTCCTCTCCTCCCCTACTGGGATGCTTAAGTGGAGGGACCATTTATTCATCTGCCCTGGTCCTGCTCTGTCCCTTGCCTTAGGACTGTTCTTGTATATAGAAGGGTATCCCTGGATATTTGTGTACTCCACTCTACAGGTTATTCATGTAAAACTATATTTGAATACTGAGCACAGGATATAAAGTTATATAATTTGTTCATAGGAAAAGGAAACTTGAAGATGTTTGGGTTAATGGGAGCTTCCACCCCTGACCTTCTAGCGGGTACCGTTTTCCATTCTTGGCTCCACGGGGACACATTTGAGAAGTGCCACCTTGTGGTCCTTTACATAGAAATTTGCTGATAATGTGATTTGAATTCAGATAATGAATAAAACGTTAGAAATAAAACAAAACAAAATAAACCCTCCAAACAGTAAATCTACCTGACCTTTCTGATTTCTAGTGACATGGTAGGATTCAGGCCAGACCTGGGGTCCTTGGCTTTAATTCATTACAGTGGTAATTAGCTAATTATGTGCTATGGCCATCTGTCACAATGTAATAGTCTTAGAGCGTCACTCCATGTGTTGTGTGTTAGGTCGTGGGATTCCAGAGATGATGTATATCTAACGTCATTTGGTCACTTGTCATCCCTTCTCATCCTTTCAGTGGAAACATGGCATCTGCCATAGTTTGACCCAAGATGTTTCTCATCTATGGGATTTTGTAGAACTTGTTTAAGTGAACAAAATTTTTTTTTTAACCTTTTAGGAAAAACGCAAAGCTGAGGACGCCCTCAGTGACCTCAGACGTCAGTATGAAATAGAAGTAGGAGATCTACAGGTGACGATAAAGAAACTCAAAAAGGTTTGTATGTGGCAGCTGGACTCTTGGCAGCAGCTTCAGTAACCAGCGTGTGTAAATTATTAGTGATTCAAAACATTTGAAATCATATTAAAGCAGCAGATGGAATCAGTTTTCATAGTCAAATCGGATGGCTTGGTAAGACTTTTTTTTTTAAAGGACCCTGATTTCTTTTTCTGTTTTTGTGGGTAACCTGTCTTTTGCATAGATCTGATAAATATTTCTGATTTCTTGAACTATTCCATCAAAGCCCAGGTGTTTTTCCTTCAGCCAAATGTCCTCAAGCCCCATGTGTTCAGTCCACTGTTAATTCTGTGACAATTGGGTGATTGTTTTTCCTGTCATGTATCCCTGTATCTTCCCCCCAGCTTTCTGCAAGGCACATAGTAGGTTTCTGTGAATATATATTACATGAAATGAATATACCTATTCTATGTCAATCTAGAGGACTCTGCTCAGCAAGAGATGGGAGAGAGCTTACTGAAGTGTGAGCCAAGTGTTCTTGGGGTTTGGCCTTTTCTCTGTTTTTCAGTCATGGTGTGCTGGTAGATACTTAAAAACTGGCTCTGGATTGGGAAGGCAGTGAAGAGAGGAATCTGTTGGATTTGCTCATTTCCATGGCATAAATACTTCCATTACTACCAGTTTCCAACACCAGTGAATATAGAGTTTGGCAAGAGATACTTACAATGGGCTCTCAGCTGCTGGTGAAAGTTGGCTCCAGGACAGAATTGGATTCACTTCTTGTATGTGGGATGATGTCCATAACTGGTGGAAATATCTTAGCAAAACTGGAAACAGATACTCAAAAAATAACCATCTTCGAATGTAGTATTGTGAAATTGGGTACATCACTTTCTGTCTCTACTTGTTCATGTTATATCCTGAAATGCCTTTTCTAGTGTTTATATTCAATGAGATAATTGATGATTAACTATATTTTATAAGCTGTTGTAATTTAAACGTTTGGAATTATTAAGAATTCTCTCTAATATCCTTGAGAAGTTATTGTCAATGTCAACCTTTCATCTAATTTCCAAAGGTCATTAGACCATAATACTATGCGTGTGTTACAGAATTTGAATGGACCAAGCAGTCCCTTGTTAGTGCCAGAGTCACAGATTATCCCAGTTATTTCCTTAGTTATTTCCTTGTCATCCCAGATTTAGAGACTAATGGAATATATATAAGAAGAGACAAAGAGTTTCTTGTCCTGATACAACATAGGATGAAAACCAAATAGGCAATTAACAGGGAATCAGGAGTGAGAGACCTGATTCTTGCCCATTTCTTCCTGTAATACCTGGGACAATTGGCTTCCTCTTCTGATCTTTAGTTTCTCAAAATGGATAATAATATAATGTCCCATGTAGCTATAAAAACTGATATTTTATTGACTTAGCTTCTTTTCATAGTTAAAAAACCCAAATTCTTGCATATCCTGTGAGGAAGGTATAAATACCCTACTTTTACAGATGAGTTCACTGAATTTCAGAGGGTAAATTACCCTTGTTCAAAATCCCAGTTACAAGCAATAGAATCATCTTACTACATGATTTGTGCTTTCTCACTTATACCAAACTTCCTTGCCTGCTTGGTAGGGTGGTTTCTGCAAGAGAAGAAGGGGCGATTTATATGAGTACATTAAAGGCTATAAAGAACTATAGAAGACCTTACCAATTTATTATAATAACCACTGCTTAGGCATCAATTCTGAGAAACTTATCTTCCCCATGGTTTTCCTTCTCAGAAATTGGCACTCCTCTTAAAAATCAATGCTCTTCTCAATTACCGTCAACTCTGTGGCAGTCATGGCATTGTGTGAAAACCTTCAATTGATGCCATCTGGCAAGATGAACAGAATCCATCATCCAAATTCTTAGATTTTGACTTAGAATTCATGAAATTTGACATGTGTTTTGATCAATGCATAAATATTCAATTACTGGATACCCACAATACTCCGCAGTTCTCAGGGAATGTAAGCTATTTGTAGGAAAGACATTTTTGTTGTCTGTATTATAGATACTTCTGAGCAAACTTCACCTTTCATACTAATGAGTCAACGAACAAGCAAATCTCATGTGCGTATTTATATAACTTTGTGTGCGTGTCTCCAGTTTCATATCACACCTATGTTTTATTGATCTCAGTCATTTTATAAGCATTTCTGGAAATCATGAAAAAAACACAGTGAATTTACTGTTAACTCTGCTCTTAAAAATTTTAGCCTCTAATAGGAGAGAGAGGATCTTCAAAAATCACTTTAATACAGGATAGAAAGTATAAGTGCAGAAAAAGTTTAGGGAGAATATAAAGTTCCAGATTCATAGGCAGCATAACTGAAAAGTAAGGAATGGGTGCTTACTATTTGAGTGCCTTCCAAAAAGTACCTTTTTTTTTTAATGCATTAAACAATAAAACCCTTTTTCAAAAGCATAAATTACTTAAATCAAATTTTCAGATCCTTATAGGTTCTATGTAGTTTAATGACATAAAGTTGTATGGTGTTGAATCTTTAAAGACTTCTAGAATTCCCGTAGCTTTAGGCAAGGATATGCCTAAGTGTAACCAAATCTATTCACAATGTGTTTGTAAATGTACATGTTTTATTTGCTCTTTCAGCTAGAAGAACAATCAAAACACTTAAGTCAAAAAGAAGATGTGTCTGCATTAAAAAAACACATTTATGATTTATCAATGGTAAGAGTTACCTTTTCAGGTACAGAAATGTCTTTCCTGTTAGATCACATTTCTTGAACATAATAGTACTATTTTGTTAATGTTCTAGGAATAGAAGCTTAAAGTGAAAATACAATTGTTAAAGAAAGAGTATTTGAAATTTCTTCAATCAGAAGTATGATTTAAGCAACCCTTTCTTCTTAAGGATATTCCTCCTATTATGAATGTTTTTTTTTAATTTTTATTGTAAAGTCATAATGACATGGTCCTTAAACTTTAGTTAACCTTGCATTCACATAATATCAATTCTCATCTGTCTCCTTGGCTTTATGAGGGTATTTTTCCTGCCTTTCCTCCAAATTTCATTTTTCTGTTTCTTTTCCATCTTATGCTGACCCTATCTTTACTCTTTGTATTACCAAAATTGGTAACATTTATATCTGCTCTGTTTTTTTTAAATTTTGTTTTTAGTTTGGCTCTAAAAGTTCATAGTTAATAATGAGCATTTCCTTTATCTTGACTCTAAATATACTCACTGCAGAATCAAGAGTTAAGCTAGATTGAGTTAGAATTGCAGTTTTTTCTCTTCAGTCATTATCCCTGTGCCACACGGAAGAGAAGATTCCCAGCTTCATGGTCAATGACTTCCCTTTATGCACCATCAGTTCCATTTTTGTCCCTTCTAAGTTGATTCTGTATTTGAGTTTGAGTTTCCTGTAGCATTGCTTAGTCTTCTTGTTGACTTTTTGGGTTATTTGGAAAACGAAATTCTGCCATATTCATAATATCACTGATAGCTCAAAACTTACTTATTTTCCCTGATGTATGGAATTTGCTTTTTGTTTTTCAAAATATTAATTTTCAGTCCAGGTAGTTTCTGTTTTTATTCGACAGATTTTTTAAAATTTGGTGGCCTAATGCCATCTTGGAGTTTGTGTTCACTTAAGGGGCTGGTGGTGGATTCCTGAACAGGGATGTAAATAAATCTCTTTATCTCAAGGTCTTTCCTCTGCAAGAGTGTCTAGGAGCTCTGAGTGTGAAACTGACTGTGAGGCTGTAGATTCTTGCTTACCAGAATAAGTTGGGCTTGTGTACTCAGAGAGAAACTAGCTTTCCTCATAGGAGTCATTCAGCTCTTTTAAAACGACAAAGTCCTCCCTTATTGTCTTTGGAATCAACTCTGGCTATCTGCTAGTCTTTGATAAGATGAGGGAGAAGAGGAGAGAGGCACCTTGACATATCCTTGTAATGTCTCTTTTCAGTCCCAATTCTCACTCCCACTCTCTGGGTTTCTGCCTGGAAATTGCCTCCTTTTTTGTGCTAAAGTAGAGCCTTCAACACATATGCCATGGAGCTCTTCCCCTTAATCTTTTTCCTTTGTCAGCATATTTCCATCCAGTTTCCAATGTCCAGAAATGTGGTTAGATCACTTAAGTGTTGATGAATCCCTTTTCCATTTTTAAAACTTTTAATGGTTTATTTCTTTTGATGTTTGATGTCAATGGAATGTTAAAAGGGAAGGAAGTCAAATTCGTGTGCTCAGTTTACCATCTTAAATCAAACGTCTTCAGTGATATTCTTTTCTTTTTTTAAAGAAAAGCATAGCTATTTCCTAACCACTCTTATTTTTAGGTACAAAACTTAAAAATGTTTGGTGGTAGCATTTATTGTAAAAAGTAGCCTACATAGTAATAGATACTGTTCATTCCTCAGAAAGTTTATCAGTAGCTGCATAGCTCTCAGTAAGTAAAACAGTTAATTAAATGTTTAGGTTCTGTTAATTTGTCAATAATATGTGAAAGTACATAATGATACACTCTTCACTATTGTAGTTTGCACCAAATGTCAAGTATTAAGGAACAACTTGTGGTTATCGATTTTTGAAACTTTCATAATTTATAATAATTAAAATGACCTTTAATTGATAATTAATTCTTTGAACACCATGATTTGAGGAGTTTTGCGGAGGGTGAGCGCATGTGTGGGAAGGTCACACTGCACATGACATCATTCTCACAGGTAGGAGAAGCTCTGACTGTAATGACTGTGAGGTTTCTTTCCTCTAGGAAAATCAGAAAGTGAAGAAAGATCTTTTAGAAGCACAGACAAGCATAGCCTTTCTTCAGAGTGAATTAGATGCCCTGAAAAGTGATTATGCTGATCAGAGTCTGAATACTGAAAGGTATGAAACTTTACATTTTTTGGAATCACCATGTGGATGAAACTGAGCTATATAATCATAGTGAGTTATTTATTAACTGTGCTAATATGTCCTTCAAGATTTTACTTTCAGGGTCAGTTTTCCTGTGTTTTCTGTATTTTAATTTTTTTGGACATACAGATTAGTTTAATTATTGGCTGATGAGGATAGTATAGGGATTAATAAATTAACTGGGGCAGAAAAATATACCTAAAATGTCAGTAGTCAGTGCTAATTAAAGTACTTTTGAAGGTAGGAATCTTGGCCCTCCAGCATAAGAGAAAAGCAGACATTTTAGACAATCATTTTCACTATTCATTAGTTTTATACTATAGTGTTAATAACATAGGATCTAACACAAACCCAGAGGTATGTGTATATATAGATATATATAAAAATATAAATATATATTTATCTGTATATCTGTATCTGTATCTATCTATATTCTATATCTATATATAGATATATATATATATGGCTATATAGGGGAATGTAATATAAAACAAATACATGGAAATATATAATGCACAATGTACACATATATTTGCATATAAATGCATCTGTATGTGTGCACATGTTTGTATGTATGCATTCATACATGCACATGTGTACACTCATCTTGTTTTTCATTTGTAGACTTTAATCTGAATCAAGATCCTGTAATAAGAAGCAGAGAAACCTTTATTAAGAACTTACCCTATACAGGTCTCTGAGCTAATTAAAGAATTAGGAATATGGAATATATAAAAAAAGAAAAGCTGCTGTCCCTGCTTTTTGAGAACTTCAGACTTGTTTGGGAGAATTAAAAGCTGAAAGGTTATAGAGTTAACCTAAGATCTAAACAGCGTCAGAACAAATATAGCAGCAGCGTTATGGGTTGGGTTAGTGGCCACGTGGTGGTAGACAAAGTCTTTTCATTGAGAAGAGGGTAAGAACTTTATTAAGGAGAAGACCCTGAGGGGGGCTTGGAAGGAGGGACGGTTTGTGTTGGCGAAGGGAGCAGAGGCAACACCGCTAGGAACATAGGTATAGCACTGCCATCTGCCAGTCACTGTCCTTAGCAATTACTAGTATTTACTGTTTTAACCCACAGAGTATCCTATAAGGTAGGAACTTTTGTCACCCCCATTTCACAGATGAGAAAAGAGAGTCTCAGATGTTCCAGGTGAGGAAATAACCAAAACGGAGCAAGAATATAGGGAAGAGTGTGACTATTTGGGGGAAGAGTGTTCATACTGGAAAGAAAAAGATGTTTTGAGTGGAAAGGCAAAAGTTAACAAAATTTTAAAGGTTTAAAAGCTAGTTTAAGGTTATCATGGAAGGGCCCTCAATTTTTAGCTAAGGAACTTAAATTCCTATGGACAATGGGCAAACTTTTGACCTTAGTAAGAGGGTGAAGGGACAGGTGATGGTGGACAAAAACGTATACCCCGAGAGACTTTGGAAGTTGGCGATGGGTGTCTTCTGCTCAGAAATGGTATTGAGGTGTACTAGAGGGTAAAGGTCAGTGACCAGTGCTCTAAGTGGACATTTTGAGAAGGAGACTGGGCTTTCTACTACCATAACAAAGAAATCACCAAACGTGGGTTGATATCCAACTGAGAAAGCCTGGTCCTGTGGCTGCTTCTGGGGATTAGGGTGAGGAAGGGAAGGAAGATAGAAATAGAGGCAAGGCAAGGAGAGAAGGAGTCACTAGAAAGAAAATAGCTGAAGTCAGGATTATAAAGACTTGGAATAAGCAGAGAAGTGTCACAGGTGGGAGACTGAATTAGATGAAAGGGGCTAGTGATGTTAGTGCCTGGGGGAGGAATTTAGCAGAAGGTCAGTGGCTCAGTTCTAGCAAAGAACAGAGCCAGGTCAGCGGGTGGAGGTCTGCGTCTCAGGGTGGAGGTCTGCGTCTCAGGACGAGGGAGGCAGTGGGCAGCACAGAGGAAGCCAGAAGGCGCGTGGTGAGACAGAAAACTGTGACCCAAAGACTCTCTGAAAAAGGTGTAAAAAAAAAAAAAAAAAAAAGTCTGGGAGAGTAGGTACAGACAAGGCAGGACCACACACCTAATTCTCATTCAAACATAAAATCTAAATTTTGCAGGGATCTGGAAATAATCCGAGAGTACACAGAAGATCGAAATAGTCTTGAGAGACAAATTGAAATACTCCAGTAAGTTCTCATATGAAGTGTTCATTCCATTTATACTTTGCATATATTTTGCTACTAAAACACGTGCTGCGTAGAAAATAAGTTGCTTTATTCTAAAGACTGGGTTTGCAGGTCCGTGCATTATTTCTTCTTGTTCTAGTGCCTTCAGTGCATCTATTTAGCTTTCTGATGCTTCTAATCCTAAGTAAGCTATTCGGATCTTAGGAACTGAGGCTAATTCACTAACGATCTCCCAAGCCAGATGATATGTCCATGATATCCTTATTATGTAACTGTAAAGAATAAAAGTCTTGACCTCAGTGACTTCCTCTGAAACCCAACACACGGAGGGGTTGTCTGTGTTTCAAGGTCATGTCTGTCAAGGCACTAAGCATACATAATCATTCTTTTGCAATTTATTGTGGCTTGGTTAGGGTTATATTTTTCTTCGCTTTTTCTTTTTTAAATGCTGTTGGAAATATACCTGTTCTATCAACTTCATAGCTTAATTGCAGTAATTTCATCCTCTGAGGGCCTTCCTCACAAAACCTCCCCACTCTCATCTGGATTATTCTCTCATGTTGGGGTTGTGGGGTGGGGGGTTAGTTCTCCCAAATAAAGTAAGGCCAGACTTGTCAAATTTCTCTTCACCATTTTGAATACTTATTAAATCTCATCTGTAGCAGTTACAGAGTTAATACATTAAAATACTCAGTACAAGAATCATTCATTCTTTTATTCGTTCATTCATGTTCACTCAGCACCTTTTAATTGTCAGATATTTCAGGATAGAATGACAAATAGGAGAAAAAATGTCTCTTTTCTTATGGGACTAGTCTGGGAGAATAAGACAGAAATTGATCAATGATTATAGAAATAAATACAATATGCAGGCTGAAAGAAGTGAGATAAAGAGTAGATATGTGTCTCTTAAGGCCATACAGCAGAGGTTTCAGCTTAACTGGGAAGGTCCAGGAAACCTTCTTGTTGGAAGCAACATTGACCAGAGATCTTCAGATGAACAAGCCTTAAGTAGGGGAAGGTAAACCAATCTTCAGTAGATGCCGTATCATTATCCTGATTGTATTAAAGAGATGGCTGAGAGTCTGGTTAAATGATTTGTGAAAGTCTCATGAAAAATAAATGCTTGAGTTGGGATTTAAATCTGGAGTTAGATGTTGAGTTCTTTAACTGGTGCATGAAGGAGTGCCTGGTGGGACAGCACCAGGCCATGAGCAGGATGAGGAGTGGTCAGGAGACAGAAGTGTGATGAAACACACTGCATCCATGCCTGTCTGGGGCACTTTCAGGGGCGGTGAGAGCAGCCTGGGGGTCCTTGGGGGACAGAGGGATTCCCAAGTTCAGGTATTTCAGGAGTAGAGACTAGTCTGTACTCCTGAAATGCCTGAAGCAAGATCTATTCAAAGGAGTCACCAGAGGTAAGACTGGATTCCTCAGCAGAGGTCATTTACTCCTAAAATGCTTTGAGACCTTTAAAGAGAGGTGATACCTCAGTTAAATTGTTCTTCTAGTGATGCATTATGATCTCAGTTTTTGAGATTTGAAGGGAAATGGTAGAAAGTTGCAGGAGGTGGTAAGTAATTCCATGTTCTGACCATCACTGCCTAAAGAGAAAGTGGGGTGCTCACACCGCCCTCCCCCTTCCTCCCCATCCCACAGATATTTGTTCTTCATCTATTTATTGATTTTGTTTCTTCTGTAGAACAGCTAACCGGAAACTTCACGACAGTAATGATGGCCTGAGGAGTGCCCTCGAAAACAGTTACAGCAAATTCAACAGATCCTTGGTATGCAATATAATTTTAATACATTTTATTTTCTTGTGGCAGAGTATTTTGATGAAAAGTGTGTGTTTTGTTAGGGGAGAACTGCATATAGATCCTTATAATGATGAGAAACCATTCCATCTGTTAAAAGAGATGACATTTTTGCAACTGAGGTAATATGTTATCCCTCTGTAGAAATAAACACCTAGATGTTAACTAACTCTTTTGTCAGATGTTTTAGGAATCTAGAGAAAGAGGTCTAAGATCTGACCTGTGTCCCAGAAGAGTTTATGCTGCAGCAGGGAGTTAAGATGTGTGCAGATGGCACCACTGTAGGAAGTAGTGGGGAACCCCAGGGAGGCACAAATCAAATACTGTGCAGCAGGGAGGAGGGCGGGTGCTCCGAGGAAGAATGTGTTTAGAAACACAGAGTGTTCTCTTGGGAGTGAGGTGATCAGAGAGGAAGTCCTGATTCTTCAGTCTTCCTGTAGGAACATGCTCTGCCTCTTTTGGAGTTTTGAGGATATGTGCCAGAAAGCCTCCTCTCGTACTTCCAGTGTTTGCTTTAACCATGGGGCTCCAGCGCATACCTTTGGGTATGAATGAATCAGACACAAAGCCAAATTATGGCTCTAGAAGAGACAAGTTGGTGCTGTAGGGGAACTGAAGTACTTCTTTATGGCTTATGCTGTAGACACCACGAGGAAAGAGTACTATGGACAATTTTCTTGTGGTAATTTTTCATTTGACTTTCATGCTCACATTTTGCTCATGTATGACACCAATTTGTTAACCTATAACAGTGTGCTATAGATTAAATCATGTGTGCTTTATATTTAATATAAATTACGTATTTTATTTATATAAATGTACATATATGTACTTATATAAATATATTAACTTTACATTGAATATCATTACTGATTGTGTATTACAGCGCATAAATAATGTATCACCAGGGAATACACTTTCTAGAAGCAGCCCCAGATTTAATGGTCATTCTCCTCAACTTCTGGGCTATGACAGGTATGTCATACTTGCTTTTTGTTGCATTCTGAATCAAAGTTAAAAGGAAAGCACATTTCCTTAGAGGTGAATTTAGTATATACTTGGGGCACTAATGTTTCTGCTGTCTTACTTTAAAATTTCTAACCCATGAGACATGTAAATATTAAAGGAAAAATGCTGCACAGAGGACAAAGTGATTTTCTTATGTTATCATGAACTGTTTTTATGTACGCTCACCCTTATTTCATCCCAAATTATGTGGTTTCTTAGAAGTGGACTGTGTAAGAGTTGTCCCAGGAGAACCACTAAACTGTGGCATGCATTGTCTCAGTGTGTGTGGCACATGATGTTGAGACTCTTGGCATGATCTGTAAATGTTTAATAATTCATCATAGCATTATATAAGTGGTATTTGAGGAAAAAGAACTTTTAAAACAAATAGAAATATGGCTAGTACCTATTTATGCTACTGTATGTATGGAAGGAGTCACAGGGGCTTATCAGAAAGTGAGAATTTAGCTCTATTTTTAATCAAATGAAGTGAAATATTGGCCCTGTTGCAAATTGAAATCTAATAGTAGAAACACAGATTACATGTTGTATACACGTGTGCACACATACAGGTGTCCAGCATTGCTACTTAAAAGTTAATTTGAAGTATATCAAAGTTGGAAAGTAGAAGCGAATGCATAAACTACAGGTTTTCAGCTCTTCATCTGATGCAACTTTCTGATTCATGTTTGTTCCCTTTTCATGTGGGAAGATTAATATACTTCATATCCTAGCAAGAGCAAAGTGATAAGGTTCCCTTTCAGGAAGGTCTGTTACCAAGACTTACTGGTGATCTTATATCCAGATATAAGGTTTTTATTGCTCACTGATTTAAAAACAAAAATATTTTAATGGTTTATTGGTTCATAAACAGCTAGTTGCTCTGTTATTGACAAATAGATAATAGTTTAAAAAGTGTGTGGATGCAATGTCTTTTATTGTGGACCGAGATTTAAGATCACTTCTAAGCACATAGAGGAAAAGATGCAAAACTGAAAATTATTTCCAAAGTTTCAGCATGATTTGTTCTTGCAAAGAGAAGATCCATGTATGAGGTTCGTAAGTACTGGACTCCTTGACAGTAAGTTCTAAGGTACAGAGTCATCACATCCTAGCAACTCTGAGGGACAGGAACCTAGCATTTGTGACCTTGTCCCCTTAAACCCTAGCTGGTGATCTAGACTGTTCCTTTCCCTTTTTTGGGGGGGTCATTAGTGTGATATAAGAACCTAACATTTCATTTTTTTTTTTTGATGCTGAATAAAGACCTAAAAGCATTTTTTTAATTTAATTTTATTGATTGTATGGCCTTACTGGATTTTAATTTGTATGTTTGTTTTAACTTCATGTTTTTTTCTAAGAACTATAACAAAGATATAATTGTATTCTATTTGAACATACTTAATTATGGAAAAATATTTTGAGGGCAGGTAAGAATAGTTTGTTTTTATAAGGGTGCATATATGTGATATGTGAAAAAATATGAACTACATACAGTGTAGGCAGGAATGAAGGTGAGCAGGCAGGCAGGAGGAGAGAGGAAGCAGTGTTTATTCATTTTATTTAGTTATTCAACTTGGTCTTTCCCTATCCCACTTCCACTTCTACCAGCACCCAGCCCCCAGGTCCTGAATCCAGGTTCTGGGGATGTATGTGGACTGTGCCAGCTGGAGACTGTGGACTTGATTAACCATGAAACCACCCAGGGCACCAGGTTCCTCTATTTTTAATGTAGTGGCTAAATATTCATGAAGTTGATTTCTCAAAATAACATTTTACTTATGAAAAAAATACTAATGGGCTGAAAAAATGTTCTGATTAATAATTCCATGGAACTGAAGTAGTTTGTACTATGTTATAATGAAAGTGGTTTTCTTATAGATTGATGTAAAATAAGTTGTGGAAGGAGAGTTTCATATATGATGAAATAACAACAAAAAATACACACACATGCACACACACACACACACACACACACACACACACACACAGCTAGATTGAGATTTGGTGTGGAGTTCCTGCCCCAGGATAAAGACTTCATAATTGAGTAGGTTACTTAGGAAGAACAGGATAGTCAATTACATTTTTAGTTAATTTTTGGACATTGCTGATAGCATTAAAATACCTTTGAATTCTCAGATTTATATGGTTTATAGTTTTATCAAGATCATTCATTTTCAAGTGTATCTGTCTCTTATTATTTCTCATGCCTGGAGGTCTGGGCACCCGGCTTATAACCCCTTTCTGATGAGATTGTATGTGTGGAAAACTAGGATAGTGCCCTGTGTGTAGCAGGCAGGAGGTACTAAATAAGTTGTAGCCCTTGTTATTTTAATATAAACTAAGATATTTGTGAAGATGAATGAAAAAGTAAAGGAAATAAGCAGTTTCTCTTGATTCTGCTGTCTGGTGTTCACTTCTCAGTAACTTAAAGAATGGTTGAGTTTCACAAATGGCAAAGAAGTCAAGAGTTCTTGTCTTTATCTGAGGCATCTCCCTAAAAAAACCTCACCTGTAGGAGTCTTTCCAGACAGCGTGCCATTACTTAGTGGCTGGAAACTCAGATGTCAAATCATTCCAGTGCCATGCATTTTTTATGGTCTGTTGTTTTTACCATGTTGATTAGATGATACATGACTTCTAGGAAAGTGTGCTAGCCGGCCCTTTTCTGTCTTATTTAAGAGAAGATATTCTTCATGTATCAGCACTTCAAGTTATTTGAAGAGAAACACCATGAAGATATCAGCTGAATACACTGAACCATTTCTTATATCAGAGGGTTTTGAATCTCACATCATTTTTGCCTTTCCCATCAGGGTTCCCAGCACCCCTTTGAATGCTATCTAGGAATGGATATGCTGTTCTAGGTATGGTCTGATCACAGAAGAATAAAAAGATTCACATTGTAACTTGATTATGTTTATATCCTGGGCACTATAAAAATTTTTTTTGTACCACGAAATAAAGGGGATTAAAAAATAGATTGACTTGCTAAAAGTTTGATTTGAGTGTCATTATCTTCATTGTGACATGGAATAAAAGGATATTGCTCCTTGGTCAGTCATGAAATATATTGATTGTGACTCCTGGCAAAGGTGGGAATGTCTGTCTTGTTGATTCCACTGCTGTCCAACTATCACCTATGTCGTCTTGAGCATTGCATTGTGAGCTCTCGGGTAAGGTGGTCTTTTCCTTTATCACCAGGTCATCCCGCTCATCCTATGTGGATGAGGACTGTGACTCGCTGGCCCTCTGTGATCCTATGCAGAGGATAAATTGTGAAGTTGATAGCCTGCCTGAGAGTTGCTTTGACAGTGGCTTGTCTACCCTGAGAGACCCCAACGAGTATGACTCGGAGGTGGAATTCAAGAACCAGAGGGGATTCCAGAGGTCACACGTCACACAGGAAAGCTTTGGAGGGGATGCTTCAGACACAGATGTGAGGCCTGTTCTCCTAGACTTTATCTTTAATAGAAATCTGCCACCCTGTTTGATTATTATGTGGTGGGAATCTGTTCAAAAGGTCATAAATATGAAGCATAATCCATTTTTTCCCTCTACCACATTAGATAGAATTATGTCTCACAGATTGCCATCTGGGACCCCTTTATTCCATGCATCTGTTGTAGATTCAGGAAGATATTTTCTTCTTTAATCTATGATACATATGTGCAATGAAAGACTTGGTTTTGTAATGACTGACCTTTTTTATAACAGGTTCCTGATATAAGGGATGAAGAGACATATGGTTCAGAAGGTGTGGCTGCCATCTTAGACTGGAAGCCCCCAGAGCATGTTAGTGAAGGCAGCATTGTTAGTTCCTTTAGAAAGCCCATCTTGGCACTTTCACCCCAGGTAGGTAGTTTCTGACACTTCTTTGTTCATGAACAAATTTTCTGTGCCCTGTAATAAAAAAGAAAGTCAGTGCTACTTTTGACACCAATGTGGCTTTTTTCCCCTAGACAGACATGACTGATGATCACCATACAGCTTCCAGCTCACAGAAGGCTTACAAGATTGTACTGGCTGGGGATGCTGCAGTGGGGAAGTCAAGTTTCCTCATGAGACTTTGCAAGAATGAATTTCGAGGAAATACAAGTGCCACCCTGGGTAAGTTTCCTTTTTCAACTGATAATGGCGAAGTGACCTTCTTTGGTTTGATTTGATTTGATTTAGGAATTATATACACAAATATCTCCCACTTAATCTGTATACATACATACATACATAAGTACGTGTGTGCTTGTTGTGTCTGTAGAATGGTCCTTTAGCTAAGGCCCAACTTTATGTGAAGGAAGATTGACAAGGACAGAGACAACTACTTAGCCAGAAGGAAGATCAACCAAACCAAGTTGAGAGTCTGAGATGACAGTATTTTATTGAGCAAACATTTCCTGAGTCCCACCCATGAGCCAGGTACTATTGTGGGTGCTAAGGATTCACAATGAACGGAATCTGCTAAACCCCAGCTATCAGGGGCTTGTGTCCCAAAGGAGGAAATGAATGGAAAAATAATTGAAAAAATAAGGAAAACATTTTAAAATGTTTTACGGCAGGATGGCCAAGAAAGTCTTTCTGATAGAGTATCATTTGATGTTGATATCTATGACCAGCTTGTCATTATGGTCAAAATCATAGACAGATATAGCTTCTTCCCTGCCTTTAGTAGGGAACACATGAGTAACACCTCTAAACAGGAAAGAAGTGGTGTCCTCATTTCCCAAATTTGCATGCTAATCAGTAAAAGGAGTTGGGATGCAAATTATAATTTTTTTTCCTTTTCAGCTAAAGAGTTCTTATTTTGGTAACCAGAAAAGTTGAAAGAGACTCATTACTCTTGGTCACTATGGGTATCTTTGTAAATTTATGGTTCTGTCTTATACCCTTCAAAATATAGCAGATAACAAAGCTGAAAGTTCACTACAATCTGGTTCATAAAAAGACTACAGCACTTGGTCCAGTTTCTAGGGAGAATAGTATATGTAAATATTATATTTACATACATGTTTATGTACATAATAAACATATGCAAACACATATTTACTTGCACGTGTACACACAGATGTCACTCTGTCCAATTATCAGCACAAAGAGAACATAGATTTTTCTTTTGTCCATAGATTAAGTCCCCCTCCTAGCATCCATAATATACCTACAGATGGTGTATCTGCACACACATGTGTGGTTGGATTCACAGTAAACCCTTGAAGGTCATTCTCCGCAAATGTCATGCTCATTCCTTTCTATCTTCAGCTTGTTTGCTTTTTGTCTCATCTAAAGCGGGCTTATAATAATAATTATAAGGCATTTTTAATGGAATTATTTATATAATTTTTTCATTGTTTTCAAATGAAATTATTTACATAATTGTCTCCTATTCTTTTTTCTAGGAGTTGATTTCCAAATGAAAACTCTCATTGTCGATGGAGAGCGGACAGTCCTGCAGCTCTGGGATACAGCTGGTCAGGAAAGGCAAGTGCTCACAAAGCGTCGGGCTCTACTGAGGGTCACACAGAGAAGCCTTGTAGCAGTTTGGTATTTTGGAAGCTTAACATTATAGAAGTATACTGTACTATATAATTATAGAGTATAATAGAATTTCAGTAATGCTTACCTTTTTCTGCATCTTTTCTTCCATAAGTTATATTAGAAGAGGGTTGTTGAACTTTCTTTAGATGATGTTCTGTTGGTAAAAAAAGAGAGTTCCTTTTCCTAATAAGAGAATGTAGAGGCCACACTTCTGAATGTAGTGACAGTGTGAGGAGCCACTTAGCTGTGGAACAATAAGAGATGAGCTAGAAACACGTCTGCTCTCCTTCATTCAAGGATAGAGGCATAAACTCATTAAATAGCAGACTCACATTTGCTGACAATACCTGGCCTTGTATTCATTGCTGATGACCAGAAGCAGGAAGCATAGATTTTTAATCTTGCCCAACTCTTTGGAAGCAGTCTATCCAGTTGTTCAACAAAGCAGTATGCGATTCCTCCCTATCTCTGTACCAGACACCATTCAGAGTGCCATTCACCAGTGAGCAGAACACTTATTTGTCTACATGGAGCTGTATTTCCAGTAGATAGGCGTATCAGCATTTAAAAAAAATTGGGTTACACTATAAAATATTGTACTTGATTTAAGCATAGAACATACATGTTGGAGTACGTCCTTCCCCAGTGAGCACCTGACCCCCATGTATGTAACAGTTCTAGCACATTGTGATATTCCATGTTGTTAGTTCTTCTACCCCCACCAACACTCCTCACCCATCACTCAGAAATAGTTTTCCTCTAATGTGCATCTCTTTCTATCCTTCCCTGTGTTTCACTTGTAGATCTGGTAGCTGGTGGCTATAGCTGAAGTTTTTAGAAATCAAACTTCTCAGCTTTGTGCATGTAATGCTTTAGGGTTTGTAGATATTTGGGGGATTGTCTGGTGGAGAAAATGATTGGTGTTTCTCAGTCAACCAGACTTTGACCTGTTGTCTTTCGCTGTTATCATTCTTCATCTCAGAGATGGTTATTTCACAGTAATATGTTACCATAAGGTTCTTCTCAAATGAGATTTATTATTGAAGATGAAGTAAAAGACATGAAAGATAAGGCAGCACCAAACGGCTTTTCTCCTTTCCAGATTCAGAAGTATTGCCAAGTCTTACTTCAGAAGGGCAGATGGTGTCTTGCTGCTGTATGACGTAACGTGTGAGAAAAGCTTTCTTAATGTACGAGAATGGGTAGAAATGATTGAGGTAAGAAATGAGAATGGAGAACAGAAAATTTCATGGGGGAGCTCTAGCCCGTCATAGAAAATGCCATTTCTCTTTGTCAATGAACTTAATTAGACATCATTGATCCGCATGATCAGGAAGAAGTAGATGATAGAGGCAATTTCTCACAGTTCTTGGCTGGACTGTTCTCTTCCTCGTTTGCTGGCAAATTCCCACAAAGCCAAGGACAATACAAAAGGGAGCTTCTGGGAATAAAGCTTCTGGGTTTTCTTACAGATAAAATTAGAACTCCTCTGAAAGCAAGTGAAAATGCAGGTAACCTAAGAAGCAGCAGTTCTTACAAACAGGAGGTTGGTATGACTGAATGTGTGGTGCTGCTGGGGATGTGGTGTGGTTGGCTGTGTGTAGTGACTCTCACAGGTGCTAGAAGGTTCTGTGAAACCCCATCTGGTGGACATGAGCATGTGTGGCCCAAGTTCTATAGTCAATGTGTCCCCAACTTTATTTTGGTTGTCATTTGGGTCTTTACAAGGTACCACTGAAATACCTATCAGTATTTCAGACACGTGTGGTAACATCTGTGCCATCTTTTGGTCTAATGAGATGATATGTATCTTTCCTCTGAGGAGCTTTCATATCCTTTATTTTTTGGTAAATAATTTTTGAAAGTCCAAAATGATTTTGCCCACAGAGTGTCGCCAGTAGTTACTAATCAGCATGAAACTATAGTTCAAACAATGCTTCAGTACACTTTGTTGAAGACAAAAACCCTTTTGTCTAATAGAATTTTCCAAGGAAGTCTATAATTTTTAATGGGCATTAAATACAACAGTGGCTAATCAGACTGCTCTCTGATCTCGTTAGCCTCTGCATTCTTCATTTGGGCCTAGTTCAGACCTTGTTAAAACAAACAATATGAAATAAAACGAAAGAGTTCAGTGTTGTCTTTTTGACTAAATTAGTAATGAGAGAAGTGACCAACTGCAATAGCTCTGAGACTTAGACAATGAAAAACAAATGTGCCTTTTGTTTCATGTAAATATCATGACTTAAAACCATTACAAATACAGTGAAAGTGTGTTGACATTTAACATTTTCCACAGAATTTTCTGTGTATTAATGCCTGACATCTGGCAAAGGAAGACATGTAGTGTTATTTTCACTTTTTATGAGAAACCTAAGGCATAGAAAGAACATGACACTGGCTTTAGTTAGTTAGGAATTAAGAGTGACACATAAGGGAATTTTGGAAATGATACCTGCTTCTGATGTCACCGTCATTGTAACTTGTCCAGGGATTGGTATGTGCTATTTATTTTTCTTTCCTCCACCGTAGGATGCAACCCAGGAGAATATTCCCATCATGTTGGTAGGAAGCAAGGCTGATCTTCGTGACACTGCTACAGCAGAGGGACAAACATGTGTCCCAGGACACTTTGGAGAAAAGCTGGCCATGGTAAAACAATAGATAGAGGGAAGAGAGGTCTTTCACTTTTGTCTGCCTCTGCCAAAGAAGCTCTCTTACAAACCTATACCCAGTGTGATGGGGCTCCTGTCCTTACACCAGCAGAACTCCAGTTGTATCAAGGGTCAAATCCCTCATGTTGATAAAACTGTAACTTTATTCTTTTCCCTATTGAATATCATTGGCAAAGAAGAACCAGAGTTATTCTGTCTTCCTTCTCATGCTCACTCAGTTCCTGGAGTCCTTCTCTAGTTCTGGAATCCAGGTTAAGAAAAAAGAATGGGTGTTCTGTTTTGGAAAGGTGAGTTTGGTTCCAGAAGGTCACTGTGCCAAGGGGCAGTGTGTCATGTGCAGTGTGTCATATGGCAGAAGAGAATCAGTCGGAAGGCTTGTTTTCTTGTCCAAGAGTTGTTTTCAGTTAAAATATCTAAAATCATTTCTAGTTCTGCATGTGTACTAAGGATGGAGCTCATTCCTGTCCATACTATTGTTGTGGGCAGTTTGATTCTCCCATTACTGCCATTGTATCAGAATGCTACCTGACTTGTTCTACCTATGAGGATGCACATGTTCCTTGGGTCAGACAAGAAGCTCATACCCTCACAGCAAGATTGGAGGCTGCTCTCGTTGTGTGTCATCAGCACCTACAGGGACTGCTCTGTAGCATATAGATGTGAACTTTAAGTTCCATTATTTTAAGTTGAAAAATCTTGATTTGAAGTTTAGAACCAAATAGAATTAAAACATCAAAACTAAACAATGAAATGCAGAAGCGATTCATTCAACTCTGCATTGCTAAGCGCAGAATAGTGAGCAAAGCAGACAGCCCTTGTCCTCAGTAATTGACTGTCGGCAGGGGAGACAGTATTAGACCCATGTAGTCCACATATCACATTATTCTACATGCTGCCTTAGAGATATGATAATTCCTAGCCACATTCTTCACCACAAACCTTGGGAACCTTTGAGTTCCAAGGTTGGTCGACTTCGGAATCTCATGACATCCACTCTCCTCAGTCCTCAAAGGCAGTCTCTTATCCTAGTCCCCTCTAACTCCCCCATTTCAGGTGGTCTCTGCTTCCCCCTGTAACATCCTAACTATAGGCATCAGCAGCATTACTACCCATTTCTGCTATAAATGCATTCATTTTGTGAGTTTTCCCAATTTTCTGTTCATGCGGGGGCTCCTGCTATGTTTGTTTATATAAATCCCGCTGTTTGCTGCTTCTCTCCCTACTCCAGAGCGGCCATCGCCCCCACCTTCTCCCACACAGGCCTGTGTAACTCAACCCTGGCCCACAGCACAGGCAACACTCCTTTCCTAAGGGAAATCATCTCCAGCTTGTTAGACAAAGTCACACAAAAATAACTTCATCAGTTACAGTGGTGACTAGTGTTATGCAGGAAAAATTCCAGTTGGAAAATTTCATTTTAAAGTTTAGAACCAAAAGTGGTTAAAGCATCAAAACTAGACAGTGAAATACAGAAGAGATTCACTCGACACATATTAAATGCAGAAGAGGTTCATTATGATACGAAGACCTAATATCAACTCTTCAGGGTTAGAAACACTCAAATCTTAACTTCAGGAGAAGATTATCTAACAATCCAAAAGGCAGGAAAGAACGTGGTGAGAGGGGAGATGGGGCAAGGGGTGACCTAGGCACTGGGAGGAGCCGGTGCAGAGGGCCTTAGATGGCAGGAATTTGGAGCGATGGAGAAGTTGAGAGATCAGGCTGGCAGGAGCACTGTAGATCCAGGGGAATGGTGGGAACAAAGCTGGGAGGTTGGCTGGGCCTTATCCAAGTGAGGCCTTGTCGATCACAGTCACATGTGTGAACTTTACTAGAAGGAGTGGGAACCCTTGATTTATCTAAAACAAGAGAGTGCAGTTATTAGTAATTGTACTCATGACAGCCGGAAAGAATACTAGAAAATGGCTATTGGCTTTAGCAGCAATGAGGCCTATGAATCTTGAACAGGAAAAAAAAATGTGTGAAAAAAAAAGTGTGTTAGTTGCTGGCTAAAGGGTGTCATGCTTTTGATGGACATTTAATTCCTGAGTGGCTATCTCGTTATCATTTTTATCTCTCAAATGATTTGGTCGAGACTATTTGGTAACATCTGTGTGACTGTGGGATGCAAGAAATATAAAACATGAAGTTTTGTGGAGTTTTAGTGCAAAATAAAAATCCTCTGGTTAGACACTGTGCCTGGAAAAATTAGGTAGGTTCAAACTTATATTTCTTCTTCTTCTTTTTAAAGCATTGAAAATCTGAATCCAATCATCATTATTAGTAACTTGTAGCTTACTCAACAGGAAGATATTTTTATTTTAGTTTATTGATTTTTAAAAGCTAAAAATCGCGGGAACTCTAATTCAAGCCTTCATTTAATGATGCTTTTTTTTTTTCTGTAGACCTATGGGGCATTATTCTGTGAAACAAGCGCCAAAGATGGTTCGAATATAGTGGAAGCTGTTCTACATCTTGCTCGGTAAAGTTTTGTCTTTGGTAGCGCCATGTAGGGTTAAGTTTTGCTTACTTAGTGCATGTGTCAGAGTTCCTTACTGTAACATGAACGTGCATAGGAAAATACCTTCTTGTCCATCAGTAGTGGTTAGAGAAGCGATGAAACAGGGATTTTCTAAAAGATGGCAATGCTGCTTATTCATGGTAAACATTAGCAAAATACCTTTACTGCCAAATAAAGCATTTTTGCAAAATGTCACCACCAAGCTAATAGTTGACTAGTATGAGTCATTTCCAGGAACCAGATTTTACATACAAGAGACTAAATTGAATATAATCTCTAATGTCATTTTCCTGGGTAAATGAAAAAAAAGCAAAAACAACTCAATGAAGATAATTGTGTAACATGCCAGTTAGAAGCACTTTGTTAAAATTACTACCCAGGTAATTATTAAGCTAAGGCAATGGTGTTAATAATAAATAACATTTGGGGATGTAGATTAAAATGAAAATTACATCACTGAAGTGCTTAGATATGAGGTGAGTGTTTTAATTCTTAGAGCATTCGTAGGAAATTCAGCATAAGAACATCAGTCTGTTAGCTTTATCTCTTCTACCTGCTTTTCTGAATGAATGAAAATATGATTCTTTAGTGACCTCAAAGGATTAATATCTGGATATCTGTGGATGGGGTGGGGATCGAAAGAAGGAAGGGAGGGAAAAAGAGTGAGACCATTAACAAAATCCAGGTTAATTATTTTTAATCTGACAAAGAAAAATATAGTTTTAGGAATATAGTTCTTTTTCTAATCATTTGTGAGGTTTTGCAGCAATCTTAACTTTGGTGTGATAAATAAGTTCTTCTGCTAGTATACATTGACAATTAAAATGGACTTTGTAGTGTTTTTAATGCTCATTTTCTACTAATGACTTGGTATTTATAGGGCTCAATTATGAGAATTCTGCTGACAGAATCCTTGGACTGGAACCTTGGCCCCTCACATAGAGAATAAGGATCAGGCCCCAAGATGTTAGACGGCCTGCTTGACTTTCGTTTGTGACAGGGCTCAGCAGATGCCATGGACTTGAACAAATAATCTTTGAACATTTTCTCCTTTAGTGTTAGTCCAAGAGAGAGTCCACCTTCCCCGTCACACTGGAAATCATTTTTGCTTAAAGCAGAGACAGTGCTAACTTTGAGTGTGACTTAGAACAGGTAGCAAACATTTACACATGTATAATGCGTGTGAATGCTATAGGGTTTGGTTTCGCCTGCGATGAGGAGAATCATGGACCAAATCCACATGAATTTAACCAGAGCCTAGGTAAAACTTTAATAAGTCGGTCCCAATAATAGATTCCATGCACTTGTGGATGTATAGGGCGTACCAGCCTCTTGATCAAGTAAGAGATATTCAGTAAAAAAGAGGGGGACTTCAATAAAATGTGGCATTTGACTTGCTGAAAATGGACTCATTGCTGAAGAGGTAGGTATTTTTACAGATGGTTGTGTTGGTATTTCATTAAAATATATCTGAAGATTCCTGGGTGGAAGTGATGTGCCTACTGAGGCAGATGGGTGTGGAGAGGATTGGAGGTCTTTAGAGCCTGATTGCGTCCAAAGCTGGATAGGAACTGGGTATTTCCTTAGCCTGGAACTTCCTAGAAATTCCTTAGCCTGGACCTGGGCTGAATGACTGTTGGCTGCTGCCCAGCATATTGGAGGATTGTGGTGTCAGAAGGCCCAGAGTCCACTCTGAAATCTACCCCTAAGTCGTTTTGAGTCTTGAACATGTCCTGTCTTTCTTTAGCCATCTCAATCTGTACAATGAGGGAGGGAGTAGAAGAAATGATCTGCAAGGTCCTTTCTAATTCTGCTTATAACAGCTATGCTCCTTGGAATAACATAATCACTGTGTAATGCTGAAGTACCTTATGGGGTCATATTAAAGTTAAATGACTCCAAATGGCTGCAGTCACACCCAGAGTACAGAATCGATTCTCTTTATTGTGTCATAAAGATGGGAGAGGCTGTATGCCTTGCCGCCTGTGCCTTTCTCCACATCTGCTCTTGCTGGAGTTTCCTGTGAGCTGGACAGCACCCTGTTTCCAGGGCAGCTTCCACCCATCCTTGTTCTGTTACTTAAAACACCTGTGTGCAAAGGCATTTTGATAACAAGGTCACTTCAGCTGTGCATTCAGCACATTGTTAATTTTTAACTCTTTAGGCAGTTAGAAATCAGACAGGCTTCTTGTGAATCACTTATCAAGGATTTTTGGTTTTTTTCTTCTTCTACTTTTTTTTTCTTAATTGTTGTGACTGCCTGGTTAGAGGTCTCCAGTTATATTCATGATGTGTCAAATAGAAAAATTGTAAATAAAGCAAATGTTAAAGACTTTGCTTTATAATCTGCCTTCAGGTTTGCTGGTCAAAGAATGTTAAGTTTTGAATGGAAAAGGTATAGTGTCCACAGGTGAAATGACCCTTTTAAAAGTTGTTACAGCCTTGAGAAAGTTACACACATGTAACAAACGGAAGTTCTCCATTTAGATGTCACGAGCCCCAGCATGGCCCCTTCACACCATGCCATGTTATAAAATGTGAGCTAGAAGAAGGTGTGGATTAGTACTGTCTGAAGCAGAATACCTTTTTGACCGGAGGCTATCAATGATTAGTTAAAAACCTGAGCCACTCTGCTTGTTTCTGGAAACTTCTCAACTTCAGGAGAAGTTTCTCTTTGAAATGTAATTTCCCTAAAGTGCTGATATAATATCTGTCACAACCATTGTCCATGGTGAAGACATTTGTTATCTCACTAGCCATAGGCTTTATACATTTTACAGTAGATTCAAGTTCACAGGGCATTGATCAATGGCATGAGATTTGACAAAACCTCTCAGGCTGATGTATTAGTTCAGCCCAAGAGCTGAACCCATTGAATGGAAACCTGTCCACAGACTGAGTCATTTTAAATGCAGTTGTTAAATATATGGTTTTGAGGAGGCCATTTAATTTTTCCAGCCTTCAATGGAGAATTTTCTTAAAGTTTAGCCTACCTAATTTTTTGGTGGATTAAAGAAACTGAAGTTCAGGTAAAAAATGTGGATACCTATTTTCCTCCTAATATTTGCTTTCAGGTTCAATTGTCTGTGTATTATGAGTGGTAAGCATGGGACAGCCTCACATTATGTTCAGTAGGCACATCAAGGGAATGTACATATGACAGACCATGTACACAATTCAATAGGAGAGAAATAAAGAAAAAATCTGAGCAGGTAGTTATATGATATGTAGCTGTAGACACCTTGGACTTCCAGAAGAAAGAGAAGTAAGTTGTTCTGTGAAGATGCTGTTGTCATTAGGCCCATTTTACAGATAAGAAACTTGAGAATTAGAATGCGTACCCAACTTGCTCAAAGTGACGCAGATACTAAGTGACAAAATTGGGACTTTTCACTCCTAATGCGAACCATTGATTTTGCCGTTTTGGTATTGGTAATCTGAGGATTCCATCCTGCACGTACGTCCTCCACCTGCTCCTCCCCTTTCCCCCTTCTCCCCCTCCCCCCTTCCAGCCCATGGCTTCTGGAACCATGTCTAGCTGGTGATTTCCAATTTCTGTATTTTAACCTCCACGTCTTAAAAAAAATCTAAACCATATTCCCACCCACTAACAATGGGGAATTCCAAAGACATGGCAGACACAACATTTCCAAATCCTGATGTGTTCATTTTTCTTTAAAATCACTCATGGTATATTTTTCTCAGGAGACTACCAAAATCATAATTAAAAAAAATAGAATTTAGTTTGATTTCCTTGTCTCTTCTGTCTTCATAGTCTCTCTAGTGAATTCTGGGGTCCTGTTGATGTAGCGATTTTCTGTTGTATTTCCCTTGAGTCCCCTCCCCTCTCCTTTTCTCTCTTTCTCTCCCTCTCTCTGCTTCCTTTGTTTTAACCCTGAGACCTCCCGCCTGGATTAGTATAGGAAGCACCTAAGTTACTGCCTCACCCTTTCTTCAGTATCAGCTCATCCTCCCCCTGTAGTCAGGGTCATTGCTTTAAATAAAAATTCCATTAATGCTTATGTTCTTGCTTGCAACCCTACATTGGTGTCCTGGCAATGTAGACTGAGCTCCTTAGTAAGTGGCTCCTTGTCCCTCCTCGCTCAATCTCACCTGCTTCTATGGCTGCATTTCTTGTCTTGTTCCCAAGCAAATGATAACCTGGAGAGACACAAAGCTATTTCCAGTGTGACCAAGCTACCTTTTTGCTTTTGGCATAATGTCCCATGCATCTGGAATCTCCTTTCCTCATTAACTGAAGCTGAGTCTCTGTTCTTTCAAGAGATCCTCCAATGCCACCACCTCTGCAATGCTTCATCTCCACAAAGCCTTCCTTCCCTGCACCCAGCACACATATCATGGCTTTCTGTTCCTATAGGCTATGTGAGTGTGTGTGTAGCAGCCTTCTTGGGACCTTGCAATATTTTCTTTAGATAGCTCTCTCTCCCCCTGAAAGCTCACTGATTGAGATTTCCAGAGCTTGGTATAAATTGAGTATTGGATGAATGACCAAATAACTGAGATTTTACTTTTGGAAGTTGCATTAACTTTCTATCATAACAGTAACAAATTCCCACCAATGTCATGACTTATGCAACAAAATTCTCTTCAGGAAATGAGAAGTTTGCAAGGAGTCTTACAGGGTGTTATGGGTTGACTTGTGGATTCCCCAGCTCTACATGACTCTTCATATCCTTATCTGAGAAGCAAGGACAGTATTGCTCACCGGTCACCTGTCAAGGTTGTGTGCATTGTGTATTAAATAAGAAAAAGTGCAAAAATGTGTAGATCACATTTATTGCTGAACTTCAGCAAGAATTAGTTTCCTTTTTTTCCTGCAGAGATATCTTCTTTCCAACTCAATGTGAGTGATTCTCTCTCTCCTCTTTCTCTCTGTAGGGAAGTGAAAAAAAGAGCAGATGAGGATGACAGCAAATCCATTACTAATTTGAGCAGTTCCAAAAAGTCAACCCAGATGAAGAACTGTTGCAATGGGTAAACTCTTGACCTGTGATGTCTTCATTTCCAGAGTACTGAACTTGTGGGACTTGTTTGCTTCTTACATAGACTGCTACTGCATCCTACAGACCTGGGAGTAGGGAGAATTACAGTGTGGGGAATCTGAACCATGCTCTGGGGTCCCTCCAGAACCTCAGATCATCTTTGCTGTGCTTCAGTGAACCATTGATCTCTCCGGCTAAATACAGTCTTGTAGTGACAGAGTTTTAAAGGGTAGTGTATAAATAGTTTTTAAGTGATAAGGAAAAATCACATGGTCAGATTGAATAATAAAAGAAACTCCAACATAATTAGATTCATGTGGTAGCTGACTTTGTAGATAACTTACAACAACATTTGCTTAAAATATTCAATACTAGAGTAAGTGGTTACAGGCTTGTCACCAGCCCACATCACTCTGTTACCTCATCAGTAAAACTGTCATATTGGCCTTGCAGACCTCGGCATCTCAGCACTGGGAAGGAGAGCACCGTGGCCCAGAGTTAATAAGAACTCTGGTTAATTGTGCTTTTAAAAATATTAGAGTATTGATTTTTCTCACTGCTGAAACAAATTTAATTGAGAAAAATTGGTAATTCTTTAGGCTTCATTGGGGAGAGAACAATTTATTTTTATGCATACAGAAAAAAAACACTGTGACAAAAATAGTTGTATATGAAAGAGGCTTTTTTATAATGACAGGATATTTATATAGTTGTGGCTTAAATTCATTGTTAAAAAATATAACAAAAACATATAAAACCTCATAGAAGTGAAGGTACAAGACCCGGGAAAGTTGTCACTCTTCACTCAAAAAAAGACACCAGAGTGGTTGCTCAGGGCTGGGAAGAGGGAGAAGCCCGTAGTGGCTGCGAAAGGGTCTGTGGTTTCTTTGGGGGATGTTGAGAATGTTTTGGACTCAGAGAATGGTAAATGGTTTACACAACATAGTGAATATACTAAAACCCACTGAGTCTATATTTTAAAAGCTTAAATTTTATGGTAAATGAATTATAGGTGATTAAAAAATATACTAACACTTAGAACACTTTGACATTTTGCCAAATGAAAATATGCATGCCTGTTTCAAATCTTTACATGGTGTAAAAGCAGAATCTCTAAAGTAGTGCAAATCCTAATTCCCTCTTTGTCAACATTCACTCCCTTAAGTAATGAATAATGAGGGAAATGTTATGTGTGGTTTTGGAAAATGGAAGTCCGGAAAGGTGGATCAGACCTTAGTTTCAGGAGACGAGGGACACATCTTCACTAAGAATCTGGTGAGTCTTGCCCTCCTTCTGGAACCTGCAGTGCCTTCCAGCTTCCCCACTGAAACGTCTGTATGAGCTGAGGGAGTCAGTACCTGGCCCTGCAATGGATCAGCGAAGTCTGGTGTTTGGTTTTCAGTTTTCAGTTTTCAGTGACCTGGACCAATTAAGTTATTTCCAGCCAGAGACTTGAACTCAGCGTGACTTATATAGATAGGTCCAGACTCCACCTAGTTTGCTGAAAAACTTCAATAGAAGCTATTAGTTATTGCAATATATAAAATAATTGCTTTTGCTTTAATCAAAATAATTCAAAATTTTCCTCATTTGTAATTTTTAAAAGATTAAAGCTTAAATTCTCCAAGCTTCATGTTTTTTTTTTTTTTTAATGAAAATTGACCAGATAAGTTACAGACTCACACACACACACACACACACACACACACACACACACACACAGAGATCATAAATAGCCAGGACATCATTTCATTTTGAAAAGTATGCCTTTCTTTTTATACATCTCTCTCTTTTTTTAATTTTTAGCTGCTAAGTTGTTTGTATCTATCAATTCTATCAGGGATTCCTGTTTCCTGTTTTACATTTTTTTCATCCCAGAAAAAGAAAGTTTACATTTTTGACCAAAGGAATGCTTGACTTATGTGGAATTGCCAACCTGAAAAGGGAGGGAGTGGCTGTTATTTTACACTGGAGTGAACTGAAAGTTTTGCCACTGCTCATTGCATCAGAGGCCTCTTCAGAGCCCAGGTTAGCATGACCCTGACATCTATGCATCGACATACAGGACACATGTTTAGTGTTTGGTGCGGTTGCACAAAACTGTGTTGTACACACTTTATTGTGTTGCCTTTATTTATTTTTCCCCAAGTGTCTCTCTATATTTGTCTGGTAATCTGTACATAGAGTAAACCTTTCATACAGAAGTATTATCTTGGTCTTCGACAATGGATTCTATGGTCAGTCTCCCTAAATTTATTGGTAAATTAAATATATGCCTTGATAAACAAAGGAATTCTCTTTTTTTAAACCCAGATAAATATTTTGACAACAGAATTCAAATCGGAGACTTGTAGCTCTGGTTAGCAATATTGTTAAAGAAAAGCGACTTCAAACTCTTTCAGCTGCTTTGCTGGGCATCATAATTCATCACCAACATGTCACTCCATGAAGGCGTTCTCAAATTTAAAATGTATTTTCAGTAACAACAAAAATATTTGATGTTTTCATCTTGACTTAATTTGGTACATTTGCAGTTCTCTGCAAAGTAACTCACCTTGACACAATTTTTCCTTGGAGAACGTTCAAAATTACAATTATACTACATTCTTTTTTTTATGTACCCTGACACATTGGATAATATTGGATGATATTTTAATTTCATCATAGAAAAGAACGCTGGAAACATTTTTTACTATTAACTTTTAGCGTCCTGCATTTCCATAATTTATTTGTCCCCTTGCTGCTTTGTACGACATGTGTGACATTTGATTATTTAATGCTCATGTGATTTGCATAAACCCAAGTTGCACAGCCCTCTTGCTGAAGATAAAATTGAGGTTAAAAATAAAGATTTATTTTCATATTTGTACAGCGATCGGCTTTAGAGTGATGGGTTTTGTGGGCTTTTATTGTATATGTGTGTAAGAAATTTCACATGTATATATTAAGTAGGCCTCTGAGTATTGAATAATTGTTTTATGATTTTGATTTATATGGTTTATGTTTTCATAGTATAGGCCATATTTCATTTATACTGTTTATTTCTCTTCAAACCATTAATAATTATACCATAAAGTGTAATTTTTATAGCAATGCAAATGTCTTAAGGAACTACACATATTTTCGGCATCGTAAATTCAATAAAGCGTGTTTCCTTTGGCCTTGTGGGTGTTTTCTTCAACCTTGTTGCAGGCATCCCAGCAGTAATTGAAAATCTAGGATGTGTCTGTATGAAGCCATGCATCTAAAACACTTGTCTTTTCTGGCCCGGGCAGCTGGCTGGTGGGAGAAAATTGTGGGCGCGTGGTGTGCAGTGCCATGGCAGCAGCGTGGTCAGCTGGGGGTGCCAGCCAAGAACAGTGAGGCTTTTATGTAAGCATTTCAGGACATGCTTTGCCCATCCTTGTGACCACTGCGCCCTGGCTCCCCACTGCCCAGCTAATTGCTGCTGTCGTAGCTGCAGCAGCAGTCCCTCCATGAAGTTTTCCCCTCTCGCTCCCAAACTAGGGTGAGGCTGCCCGCTCTCAGCCTTCACACTTGATCGACAACCTATTTCCCTGGTATGGATCTTTACTTGTGATGGCTTTATGTACTGATAACCCCAATGTAAGTTGAAAATGTCTTATGTCAAAAATGTGTCAAAAGTTGCAACTTTTCATGTATAAAATGGTTACAATTGTACAGCATGTTCACTATAGTTGATCATGCTTTGTTTATGGTATATTCAAAGTTGCTAAGTAATGTAGGTTTTAAGAATTCTCATCGCAAGGAAAAATTTTTTTTAACGATGGTGATGGATGTTAACTAGACATATTTGGTGATCATTTTGCAATATATACTAACACCAAATCATGTTTTATATCTGAAACTAATATGTTAATTATATCTCATGAACCTAGGTCCTTGGGCTTTATTTTTTTCTTTAGAATTTTATTGCAGCAAATTTGTTTTATAAAATTTAAATCGACTCATATGTGTAGTTTCCCATATGTGCAGTTTCCCCATTCTTCAGATATATGTCAGTGCACCCTATCCTCCACCACTTACCCTCCCCGTCCATGTTCCATTCCCTACAGGTAACCTCAGTTCTCTTGCAAGTGTCCAAGGATTAGTTGTAATTCATCTGTTCCCTTGTTTTGTCTATTCACATTCCACTCCTGAGTGAGAGCATGTCATATGTATCTTTCTTCTTTTGACTTATTTCACTTAGCATAATACCCTTTAGATCCATCCATGTTGATTCAAATGACAGGATTTCATCTCTTCTAAGGAATGTGTATTCCATTGTATATATGTACTATATCTTTATCCATTCATTTGATGTTGGGCACTTACGTAGTTTCTGGTTCTTAGCTATTGTGTATAGGACTGAAATAAATACGGGGTGCATAAATCTCTACAGATCAGTGTTTTTGTACCGTTTGGGTACATACCCAGAAGTGGGATGGCAGATTCATATGGGATTTCCATATTTAGCTTTTTGAAGAATCTCAAAAAAGGGTTGAGGGGGGTTGCACCGATTTGCACTTCCACTAACAGTGTAAAGTGTTCCCTTTTCTCCACATCCTCACCAACAACATTTGTTGTTTCCAGACATTTGGATAATAGCCAGTCTCTCAGATGGAAGGTGATACCTCATTGTTGTTTTGATTTGCACTTCTGTGATGGCCAGCTAGTAGGAACATTTTTTCATGTGCCTGTTGGCCATCTGTATGTCCTCTTTGGAAAAATGTCTCCACAATTCCTTTTCCCGTTTTTTTTTTTTTTTGTTGGCTTGCCTGTTTTTTTGTTACTAAGTTATATGAGTGCTTTGTATATTTTGGTTATTAAGCCCTTATCAGAAATAGGGGAAGCAAATATTTACTTTTAGTTAGTAGGTTGTCTGTTTTGGTGATGTTTTCTTTCACTGAAAAGAACCTTTTTCATTTGGTTTACTACCCATTGTTTGTTTTTCTTCTTGTTTTCCCTGATGCTGGAGTTGAGTACTCAAAGACCTAAGACTGAAGTCAAGGAATGTCTTTCCTATGTTTTCTTTCAAGAATTTTTGGTTTTTGCTCTGTGTCTAAATCTTTAGTTCATTTTGAGTTAATTTTTATGAATGGTATAAGACAGTGATCTAGCTTCATTCTTTTGCATGGGGCTGTCTGGTTTTCTCAACACCCATTTATTAAAGAGACTTTCCTTTTTCCATCATATGCTTTTGACTCTTTGTCATAGACTGTGTCTGAGTTAGTTTCTGATGATTCAGTTCTGTTCCACTGATCTGTACTTCTGTTATTATTCCAGTACAATACCATTTTGATTATTATCACTTTATAGAATAGTTCAATGTCTGGGAGTGTAATCCCTCCGGATTCGTTCTTTTATCTCATAATTGCTTTGGCTATTCGGGGTCAATTGTTGTTCAATAAAAATTTTAAGCCTTTTTTGGTTCTATTTCCTGGAAATAAGGCTGGAGGATTTTAATGGGGATTCCATTACATTTGTATATTGCTTTAGGTAAGATGACCATTTTAACAGTGTTGATTCTTCCCAACCATGATAGGGGATGTCTTTCCATTTCTTTGTATCCTCCTCTATTTCTTTTAAGAAGGACTTGTAGTTTTCATTGTACAGGCCTTCCTCCTCCTTTGTTAAGCATATCCCAAGATATTTGAATCTTTTTGCTTCTAATTTAAGTGGTGTGACTTTTTTGATTTCATAATCTTCTAGCACGTTGTTTGCATATAAAAATGCAAGAGTTTTGTGCGCTGTATTTGTAGCCTGCCACTTTTCTGTATTTGTTGATTAGTTCTAGTATTTTTTGACAATTTTTAGAGTTTTCAATATACATAATCAAGTTATCTGCAAATGATAATAATACATAATAATGATAGTTTTACTTCCTCCTTTCCAATTTGAATTCCTTTTATTTTTCTTGCTTAATTACTCTGGAAAGACCTCCAGTATGGTCTTACATAGTAGTGGTGAGAGAGGACAGCTGTGTCTTGTTCCTGACCTTAGAGGAAATGCTTTCATTTTTTTTCTCTGTTTACTATGATGTTGGCTGTGGGTTTATCGTATATGGCCTTTATTATGTTGAGGTATTTACATTCTATCCCCATTTTATTCAGGGTTTTCTTTAATCATAAATGGGTGTTGGATCTTGTCAAAGACTTTCTCTGCATCTGTTAATATGATCATATGATTTTTCTCCTTGCTCTTGTAGATAGGTGTATTAAATAAATAGATTCACATACATTGAACCATCCTTACATCTCTGGAATAAATCCATTTCATAATGATGGATGATCTTTTTGATGCATTGTTGGATTTGGTTTGCTAATTTGCTGAGACTTTTTGCATCTATATTTATTAAAGATATTGGTGTGTAATATTCTTTCTTAATGACTTCTCTATTAACTTTTCATATCAGTGTAATTTTAGCCTCATAAAAATATTTTGGAGTGATCTCTGTTCTTCAATATTTTGGAAGAGTTAGAAAAGAATAGGTTATTCTTTTCTGCACGTTTGGTAAAACTCATTCGAAAAGTCATCTAGTCCTGGGCTTTTATTTTTAGGGAGACTTTTGATTACCTATTCAATGTCTTTGCTTGTCATTGTTTTGTTCAGGTTTTCTGATTCTTCAAGATTCAGTCTTGGTAGAATGTATTTTTCTAAAAATTTGTCCATGTACTCAAGGTTGTCCACTTTGCTGGCATAGAGCTGTTCATAGTTGTCATTTATGATGTTTTATATTTCTTTGGTTTCTGTTATAACTTCTCCCCTTTCATTTCTGATTCTAGTTATGAGAGCTTTCTCTTGTGTTTTCATTGTGAAACTAGTCAATTTTTTGTAAATTCTGTTTATTTTTTCAAAGAATCAACTTGGTTTCATTGATCTTCTGAATTGTCTTTTGTCTTCTGTTTCATTTATTTCTGCTTGAATTATGATTATTTCCTTTCTGCTGATTTTTGCCTTCAGTTGTTATTCTTTTTCAAGTTGTTTTCAATGTAGGATTAGGTTGTTTATTTGTGATTTTTTCTTGTTTCTTTGGTGGGCCCGGATTGCAATGAACTGTCCTCTCAGGACTGCTTTTGCTGCATTAGAGTCTGGCAGCTTTTGCCTTCATTCTCATTTGTCTCTAAGTATTTTTTAACTTCTGCTTTGATTTCCTCTTTTACCCAAGAGTCATTCAGAAGCATATTGTTTAATTTCCAATTAATTTGAGGTGTTCTAGCTTTCTTTTTGTGGTTAATTTTTATTTTTAAGCCATTGTGGTCAGAGAAGATGCTTGGTATGATTTAAATTTTTGTAGGTTTGCTGAGACACGTTTTGTGTCCCAATATATGATCTATCCTTGAGAGTGTTCCATGCACACTTGAGTCAATGGATGGTGTGTTTGCTTATTTCTATTAGACCTAACTGTTCCTAATCGTTATTTAAAGCTGCTTTTTCCCTATTAATTTTCTGCCTGATTGATCTGTCCATTGTTTAATGGGGTGTTGAAGTCTCCTACTATTATTGTTTAGATCTAATAATACTTGCTTAATATACTTTGATCCTCCTTCATTTGGTGTATATGTGTTAAAAAGCATAATGTCTTCTTGCTGAATTGACCCCTTAATCATTGTGTAATGTCTATTTCTTCTTTCAGCACTGAATTTATCATGCCATTCCCTTCTGAGCTGTAGTTTCAGTTGAGAAATCTACTTGCAGTCTTATGGGAACTCCTTTGTATGTGACTCATTTTTCTCTAGCTGCTTTTGAGTATCTTGTATTTTTTATATTTTTATGACAATGTATGTAGGTGTTGGTCTGTTTGGGTATCTTTTATTTGCAACTCTTTATAGCTTCCAGGGTTTGCAGGCTTGCTTCATTCCTCAGGTTAAGGAAGTTCTCAGCTATTATTTCTTCTAATGCATTTTCTGCCTCTTTTCCTATATCCTCTCCTTTTGGGACCCCTGTGATATGAATGTTGTTCCTTTTGATGTTATCCCATAGATCTCAAATGCTGTCTTCATTTCTTTTCAGTCTTTTTTTCTCTTTGTTGGTTTGCTTGTGTGCATTCCTTTGCTCTATCTTCTAGCTACCTGATTCTGTTGAAGACTTCATTCGTCCTACTCTTATTTGTCTCAATTGAATTCTTTAGTTTATCTCTCATGTTCTTCATTTCTTTGATGTATTGCTTAATTTTTCTCTTTCATTTTTGTTGTTTTCTTTTTATTCCTCTATTGTTTTCTTGATTTCCATGAGTATGTTTATCACTTTTGCCCTAAATTCATCTTTAGGTAGTTTGCATACGTATATTGTATTCAGATTTTCCTCTGGAATTTTAATTGAATCCATCATTTTGCATATATTTCTCTGTATTTGCTCTATTTGGCATTTTGTTTATGTTTCTGTGGGATAGGTTTCTCTTCAGTGATGGCCTTGTGTAATGCATCGACTTGCACTGAATAAGCCTGGATCTTGGTTTGAACACTGGGAATTAATGAGTTTTCTGGCATCACAACTGGTTGGATTTGTTGAAGTTCTTAGGTGGACTCTGAATTGGGGCCCAAAAGTTCAGTCATGGGGTTGGAGTTTGTGTGGGGAATGCAGAACCTTCCTCAGTGTCCCAGGTCTGGATAGTAACAACCACCTTGTCATTGACCCATAATCGGCAATCAGGCTGCAGTTCTGCTTCCATCCACATGGTGGTACCAGTGGACAGCAGTTGAAACTTACTTCCTCTTGGGAGACTCTTCCTCTAAGCCTGGGGTGAGTTTTCCAGTGGGTGAAATATCTGGTGGGTGGGATATCTTGTGGTTGGGTCTTGTGATTCTGGTATAATATGGTGATGGGGTTAGGGATGGGGAATTCCCCTAGTTTGCTTCTGGTTATGGCTGTGCCTGTGTAATGTCCCTTCAGATGCTCCTGCTCAGACCACTGGAGCACTAGTCCTCTGTCCACCCTGCACCAAGTCCATCTCTCCTGGCTCCATGTTCCAGTCCCACTGGGAAGACTCTCTGCTGCTTTTGGTGTGACTCTCTGGGTGGCCTCATTATTCCTGTGGTTTTGCACCATCTGCCAAAATCTGATTGCAGAATGTGTGGTGTAGCTCTGAACCCTAATGCTTTCATCTACCCTTTGTGGTGGTGGTTGCTGCTGCCTCTGTAAGCCTCTGGGTCTGCTTTTCCTCAGTATTTATGTCTGGAAAATAGGTGAATTCCTAGTTCTGTGGGGAAGAGGCAGAAATTTCTATCAGGTATCCATCTTGACCGAGCTCCTTCAGAATGATGCTTTTCAATGACTAAAACAAAACATACAGGATTATAAGGTGAACCAATATTGAAAGGCTATTAGATATTTAAAAAATTCTGTAATAATAGCAGTATTTTTTCTACTTTGGTAGCACATAAAACTGTAAGCTCTGCCGGTAGGTCTATCATAGTTTTGCCATAATAATGAAGTAAACTGTATTCTGAGACATCTGTAGCACTCTAACATGATTTTAAATCTCTGGTTTCTGTTGGTGACACAGTCACGGGTATAATAATGCCACCAGAGTTTGTTACTAGCATTTTATTTTAATGCTAGTTAATGAAACAAACATGTTAATTTTTTTTTCTTATCCAAGGTAGCAATGTGGATTTTTACTCACAGACCCAATGGGTGCATGACCCCAAGTAAGAAACCCTGTTCTAACTGCAAACTGTGTTTCGATGAGAGTTCCCATGTTATAATCAGTATGCGAACTTTGAATTCTTGGTGTTAAATCTCCCTCCTCTAGTTCGTGCCTTCTTCGACCTGAATGCCCCCATGGGAAAGTATGGTATCAGTCTTCCTACTGTTTCCTGCAAGCCTCATTTTACTACTGACAGTCCCCCATACTCCCTGTTCACCATACACACAAAGGCCTAACAAGGGCATGCCTGTCATATGTATTTTCCAGATCAATCTCACAGAAGTGAAAGAGTATACATGGCTTGCCATTCTGAACCATCAAGTGTGCTGAGATTGAGATTCAAATGTGACCCTTCCTGGAATGTATTGGAGACTAGCTTCTGCCTTGTAACTGTGGCTCTCAAAACTAGCCTGATTTAATTGACCCTTTTTACTGTCATGAACACTGGTTGAAGAAGTAAGAAAAGGTGTTTAGCCTACAAAGTAAAATAAAACAAATCCAGCAGTAAGATTTCCACATTTCAGCACATGCTATATAGGACTGAAGATAGTCTGGATAAGAATCTGAATCATTGTGAGATGGTCTGTCATTTTTTTCTCCTCCCCAAAACCCCACTGAAAATGGAGCTAAATTAATTTTTCTCTTAAAGATATTGTCAAAAGACAATAGTAACAACATTGTAAAGCTAAGAAATAAATAGAAAATTGGGAACTCAGTTAAGGAAGCTGAATCCTAAACCACTGGTGGTAGAAGCTGACAACAATCTGGATTTGTGTCATAGTTTTCACAAAAGAATCAGAAACTGGTGGGCACAGGTATCTATGGAATATATGGTCTGAGAGAAAGTGAAATGAAAGGATTTGGAGAGAAGTTCTATCCTCAAGTATTGCTCTCCTGTGTTGCACCACTGATACCCCGACAACGTGGAGATGGCATTTTCTAGAGTAAAACGAGTGTTGCTAGGCTGAAGGATGGATGCCAAGTGTAATTGAGTGTATTGGTGCTATTCAAAGAGCAGGGGATTAAGTGACTATGCATTCTAAGTACTCAGTACTAAAAGCTAATACTCCCTACTCAGTTTTCAGGATACTGCACCTTTATCTTTCAGAGATTGAAAGACTTTCCCCTGTAGTGCTGAGCAGTCAAGTTGAAAGATAGTGAAAGACTGACACTAGGCATCTTTCCAACAAATAGCCCCACACCTCACTCATCACTCTGTGATAAAGTTTAATGTTGGAAAAACTTTCACCACACTCAAGACTTTAGAATCCCTTAAATATCCAAGGATTGCTGGTGTTTTTTGAAAACTACTAACATGGAAATAAAGAGCAAATAAAACAGAAAAGTACAATTTGTGGAAACAGTCTATGCAGAGAATTAAAAAATATATATATTTAGAGAGTTTGAACTAATGCATCTGTGGAACAAGAACAATGGTGCTATCAGTAAGGAATGTTCATTCATAAAGCAAATGTAAACTATAGGAGAACGGGAAGAGAGAGCAATAAGAGAGGGAAGAAGGAAAGAAGAATGTTGGTGGGCTAGTGTTAAATAGAGAACAATATGAAAACATTCTTTAACTTAGAAGCTTGAATGTCATTAAAAGTATTTTAAATCACTTGCCTATTTTTTATAACTACAGGCATATGGGTTATCATACAGATTTTTAGTTAAATTCTATGCTAGATAATTCAGATGATCAGAACCTCTGTAGATATTTGTCACTTTTCTAGTATCTGACCACACTTATTTTTTAGAGTGGGGGTATCCCACACCACATGAATCTTAGTGGGAACTAAACTCCACACATCCTGAGATAACAAAAATATTCCTTCATTCCATCCCCTAAAATCCAGAGTAGGTACACTTAGTTCCTCATATACTACCTAACATCTGACCCAGGTCTGAAGGCTGTTGTCAAGTCATTCACACCACAAAACTGGTAGAGGGGGTGCAGCAGTGACAACATTTTGTTGAACTACAGACTCTCCGGGGCATGACCTTTGTCATCGTCCCCAGGCTAACTTCTGGTTTCCACTATTGTCTGTAATCCACATTGGTTTCTCAAGCCTTCATATTAATTCTGTGAATTATCCATGGCCTTTGGTAAAATCATTTTCTGCTAAAGTGCAAACATAAGAAAAAAATGTCAAATGCAAATTAATCCGTTCAGTCTTTCTCGTTTGTTTCTATGTAACATCACTTAATTTTGACTTCAAAACTCCAAACAATTAGTATGTTACATGTATTATGTCTTGTTTTTCTATTTAATCTGACAAATTATCACAATTTTTATAATACCTGTACAAAGGCATTAGAATTATGAGGACCACGAGTACAAAATTGGGCCTTTGGGTTAAAATCAAGGCATCAGAAGGATGACATTCCTTCTAGAGGCTCTGGGAGGCTCTATTCCTTGTCTTTCCCAGCTCCTTGAGGCTGCCTGAACTTCTTGGCTCATGGCCACCAGTCAGCAATGACTTCTTTCAGCTTCTCTTTCTGCCTTCATGTCTCTGACTCTGATTCTTCTCCCTCAGCTCTTTCCTTTGCAAGGACTCTTGCGATTACTTTGCCATGAGCTGCATAATTCACAATACTTTCAAGATCCTTAATCACATCTGCAAAGTCTTTTTGGCCAACAGGGTGATATAGTCCCAGTTTTTGTGGGTCAGACTTTGGTCGGCCATCAATCCAACTTTTGGAACATCTATACTAATTTTGTGCCATGATCTTTTTCTCTTCCTGATTTCCAGGTGATTAGCTGATTTAAATTTAAAAAAGAACACTTTCCTCTTTCATAATTTGCCTTTTAAATCTTATAATTTTGGAAAACTAAAGTATGCAGCCAAAAATGTTCAGACTTAATTTTTTTAGTATTAATGATTAAAAGTGCCCTTTGAGAGAGGGAATGATCATTTATAATTTCAAACATTAAATTTATATAAATGACCACTCCTGGACATTGAGTTGGTCAGTTGAATATTTCTATAGCATTCATTAGGGGAATATGCTCTGAAAGGCTGGGCAGAAAGAAAAATAAAAATAAAAGGCATGCTCTCTATTCCTGAAGAACATGTTATTTAGTTGACAAGGCCATAAAAGTGGCTATCTCCTCAGCAATTGGATAAAATGGAACTATTGATAAACTCCAGCTGTGTAGCAGCTAGGAGAATGTATGTTCCCATAGGTTTCTCTGCCAGACACTGGGTTAATGTGTACTGTGTGCCTCTTATCATTTTAGAGGCCGTTCACATGGCTATAAAGCGATATAGTCCTTTGAGGAGTTTATAACTCCTGAGTTTGTAGGCGTGATGGAATTTCAGTACGGAGTCCTGGGCTAGTACACAGATGAATTACTAAAAATATACATGGAGGCAAGTACAACTGACCATGTGCCGATGGTCTATCACAAAGACTGCTCAATATGTACCAGAGATTATCAGCAGAGCATCTGCCAGACTTGACACTAGCTCAGCTTTGGACAAATCACAGAGAGGATATCCATTTCTTATTTAGACAGGAAAACTAGTATTTCCTGTTTATAATGATGTCCTGCAAACTTTTTACATTTTTTTTTTCTTCAGATTTTCCTTACAATGACGCCTCTTATAATAGATGAACAAACAGACTTCACCAAGTTGAATGACTTTAGTTAAATTTGCTCAGGGTCTTAAATGGTAGAAGTGGGTAATTAAAACTAAGCTCTGTCTGAACTCTCCCCTATCGCCCCTTGCCTCAGACGATGTATGTCTTCAGGATCACCCAAATTTATTGAGTCTAAATTTTCAGAGAGAAGAAAATATCTCACAGCATAATGATGATAATGTATACAGAAGAAATGTACAGGAACCTTCCTTCTATTGTCTTGATTCAATAAACTGAAGTGCCTGGAAGGCACAGAGCACATTATAGTGGGGCAAATGTTCTGTTTCAAATTTAGGATGGATATCTGAGCATCATCTTCCCTGTGAAAACCAGGACTTGCTTTATAATGACTCTAAATTTAGTGGGGTTTTTCTCCCTCAGTCTTGAGTACTAGAATCTATCAAGTTCTCCTAAGAACTGGTTCTTGATTTCCCAGTTGATTGGTGAACTATAAGGAGACAGTCCAGTAAGTGGAGACCTGGGATAAAATTAATGCCAGTGCTGAAGTATTTTAGAGGTTATCTATTCTAAACAATTTGTTTTTAATTGGTGAGGTAGCTGGTGGCCAGAGCTATCCTGTGATTTGTAATTTCAGAGTAGACCCAGGACTGATGTTGGTGGAGTTCGGGTTGCTCAAAGAACCCACAACAGAGTCAGGCGAGTGAGCAAGCAGAGATGTAATTAGAGGGTAAAGGAATGGAGCTAATCAAGGGAGGCCCAGACCCAGTCTACTGTGCCGACAACCTGAGTTTTTAATGAAAAAACCCACATGGTGAGGAAGGAGGATGGAGAGAGGGTGGTCAGGCCAGGTTTCAGCTCTTGATTGGGCAAGGTGACATTGTCCTTCGAAGTTATGGGTGGGCTTCTTCAACCGGCGCGGTTCCTTTGTTCCTTTGTGCAAAGCTTCTGTCCTGGTCACGTGCTACACGTGGGACACATCCCGCATGCCAGACTCGTACATCAGCTTTCCATATGGGTCCGGATGAGTGCATTCCTTTGCTTGGCCAGGTGGCTCCAGGATATCATTGCCCTGATATCTGAACTTTGATCCTGGGGCTAAGACTTGCTCTTGTGGGGGTCCTGACAACATCTCCTGTCACCAGGCCAAATTTTCAAGACATCACTTCCTCCACTTTATAGAGCTTGGAACTTAGTGTATGCTGGCTTTCACTCCCTCCTTTTTTCCCTCCCTTGAGTGCAGAGGTGAAGGTATGAAGGGCATGAGGGCATTATTTCAAGGCAGAAAAGCAAAGAAAAGCAATTAGAGGCATATGGCCTGGTCACTACCAACTCTCCTATTAAGCATATTAGTAAAATTCTTCCCCACAAAAACCGGTAGATCCTAACCCCTAACCTAAGTGACTGGGTTTCTAATGCAAAGCATATGCCAGCAGGTAACTTTCATTTTAATAAACAGCCTATGAGGCAGAAGACTTAGGAAATTAACCACTGGTCTTAGGTGAAAAAGAACTGTTCATGTGAATCAGTTATATAAAGGAATTCAAATCACATCGTGCCTCATCAGAATATAAATTCAGGAAACTTAGTTGAGATGACATTTTTTTTTCTTTGTGATATATCAAAAAAGTCTTATGGAGAACCCATTTTCCCCCACTTATCTTTCCTTTCTTTCTTTTCCTATGAAGTATGCACTTAGTCACTCATTTTTTCCCCATTAAGTCACTTCATTAAGCAGCACTTGAACTGTATTTCCCCAAAAGATATATTGAAATTCTAAAGTCTGGTAATGGTAGATGTGACCTTATTTGGAAGCAGGGTCTTTGCAGATGTTCTTAAAGTCAGATGAGGTCATAATTGACTAGTGTAGGCCCTGATTCAATGTGACTGGTGTCCTTACAGGAAGAGACGTGCACACAAGGAGAAACGCCATGTGAGGATGGAGGCTGTGATTAGAGAGACATGTACACATGAGTCGTTGCCATTAGCATTGGAATCGAAGCAGAAGGTGAGGAATGGATTTGCTCCTAGAACCTTTAGATAGAGCACAGCTCTGCCAACACCTTGATTTTGGACTTTCGGCCCCCACAACTGAGAGAGAATAAATTTCTGTTGCTTTAAGCTTAGTCATTTCTGATCATTTGTTAGTTACCCTACGAAATGGATAGAGTCACCAAACATTTCCAAAATTGCTGATATAGTCAGGATTTTGAGTGGCTTATGTGATATGGAGAGGGGACTCAGAGTCTAGGAGTTAAATTAGGAACTTTAATCATTCTCACATCCCACCCACAGATAGATCCACTTTTCAGAACAGCAACCAAAGACAGATGATATCTCTGTGTTATATTTTCAATTCAGGGATGGTTCACAGGAAACACTATGAGGAAAAGAAATGCTAATAAGATTTCAGAGTCGGGCAATAATTGAGATTGGCCTCAGAGAACAGAAGGTCACCATATTAAATGATTAAAAGAGTAATAGTAATGTTGAAAATTCTATTTTGAGTTATTCGGGCTACTTAGCCTTGAAGAAGAGGACTGAGAAATCAAGTAGAAGACAGAAAGTTCTGTCTAAAAATACTTCTAGCCAAAATTCAAGGGGAAATGTAGTGTGGTGATCATCAGTTTCTGAGGACACACAGAGCTTCCCATTTCTCTGGTATTGCCCCTCCCAGCTCTTTTCATATGCGTAGTACATTCTTATTGGATTGGCTTGAGTTAAGCTGTGGCCATTACCCCAGTTCTTATTTGCATGAAGAGTTGAGCTGGTAATGAGGGAGGAGGGGCGTGGGACACACAATGGCTCTCCATTTTGTGCCAACACATTCACCCAGCCTGGCCTGTCTCCTGAAGCCTGTTCAAACCATTTCCTCTATGGACATGTGGAGAAGATGGAGATAGAAGATGGAGGAAAAAGAATGGAAAGTATGAAGTAGGAGAGAGCTGCTAGGAGACAGAGTGCCATGAGGCAATAGTTTGTACCCAATCAAACGGTAGCGGTCAGCTGGACTCAGTGTGGAGGGCAGTTGAACAAAGGTACTCACACCTTGGTGAAGCCTCACTTGAATGCTTTCCAACTCAAACTTCATAAAGTAATTACGCTACTCTGGTTTTAAACTGAGTTGTCCGTTGATTGATGGTTCCATGTTTAGCAACCCTGAATGTTGGAGTTTTGTGTAGCTAACAGAAACAGCCAAATAGAATAGGAGGCAGCATGATGCAGAAGGCACCAAAGACTTTTATGAGGACATGTCTAGATCAGTGTTTCTCAACCTGTTTCCAAAATTATCCCATTAAGGAGTTATTTTAGACGTATTTTCCTAATTGCTTTGCATATGAAACATTCACACTATAGATAACTTACAGATCTGTTTATGTACTGCATGCAGATCTAAGCTTCATACATTCAAAAAGTAAGATTGCCTTCCGCCCTCAACAAATAGTCTTTCCCACTTGGGAGTGCATTGCTCCACTGAGAATTCCTGGGCTAGATGTCCACTAGTCCAGAAGCTAGGAATCCTCAAAGCGGGACAGAAGGCCCTGGGGAGAGCACTGTGTAGAGAACATGGGCTCAGAAATCTGACACACCTGACCTTGCGTTCCACTTCTGCCCCTTCCTACTTGTGACCTTCTGCAACTGGCATAGCTTATCTGGAGATTTGGTTTTCTCATCTACCTTCTCTCTATTAAGGGCAATTTAGTTTAATTGCACCCCCCCCCCCAACAATATGTCTCATCATGATGGTTAAGTCAGGGAGCTATACAAATGTAAATCATTCACTTGCAGAGACTTTTTCCTTATACAGCATGATTAGCCTCCTTCTCTGAAGGAATTTTTGGGGTCTAGGCCCTCTGGTCACCAGGGAGCTAATTTTGCTTCCTCTCATCCTGTCATGTCCTTGAAAAGGGTTGCTCTTGGCTTTCTAGGGAATCAGGACAGATAGAGCCAGAATGTTATCCAGAATTCATAAAGAAAGGAAAAAAGAAAGAAAAGACTCAAACCTTCAAAGTGCTTAAACTAAAGGAGCAATACACAGATGTACTGCTGTCTAGAGAACATTTGTTACTCTGCAGTTGTGTCTTTGTTTTTTTCTTAATCTAACTCTATATATCAGCAGTGGAAGGGAAAAGAAAAGGTGGGGGGAAGTGACAGAGGAATACTTCCAAAGAGATGAATGAAAAAGGGAAAATATATCCTCACAGTGCAGGTGGCGTGCAGGGAGACATTAAAAGAGGTATTTGAAAAGCATCGGCTCTGCTTTTAGGAGATGATGATGATACAGTTGGGTAAACTAGGACTTTTTCTTTCTTTTTTATCAATTCTAGGTCATTTTGCTTAAAATTCTTTGCCTCAAGCATTTTGACACATAACTGTAAGGCAATTTTTCCATACAAAGATAAAATCACTAATTAATTGAAAAGAACATAATAAAAAAACTTGTTCACTAAAATTTTTTCCTTCATTAAGAGAAGTCTCCATTCTTAAATACTAAGATGCATATTTGTGAGTTCTGTGTTGAGAATGCCTTCTATACTGTGGCTTAACAAATGAAGGATGCTGCTATTTTTTACCATTCCATTTCTACATTCCATTTCAATATTCCATCATGTGCCCTGTCCTTGTGTTTTCCCAAGATATCTAAGTCAGATTCTGTGCCAAATACTGAATTTCTGTCTGCATCATGTTCTTTGCTCTCAAATAACAAAAATGGTCACCATTTTCAATAAGCTTAAACCCATCAGGAATCACATGACCATTTCCTTTTGGGAGATAGGAGGAATATAATTCTTCTTTTGCTTCCAACATCTGTATTGTGTGATACATTTGATAAAGATGGAACTAAAGAACAATCTATTATTTCCAAACTAACTAAAGGATTCAGAGTTAATGCTGTCAAAGAATTCATGAATCACTAGCTGTCTCTTTTGTATTTACCATAACTTGGCAAACTTTTTGTTTTGATGGGTGGAAGGCATGGCTTTTCACAGAAGGATTTGCCAACTGATACGTTGTCATTTTCTAGTAGAGTATGCAATCTGGCTTTATCCTTTTATTTTACACTTTCTGTAAGTTTTATCAATGTACTTTCATAATATAAAAATGGGAGTACTGTGTCAGTTAAAGGCAAATTTGAAACCACATTATCAACTAGAGATTTTATCTTTTATCACAAAACTGCCTTAGGGTCCACCAGTTGTGTGACTAAAATCCCTGTGGCAAAGAAATGATGCCAAATCTATCCAACACATCTTTTACCTGTATGATGTTTGAATTTTTGCCATGTTGAAGGATACTAAAGTCTGAGACCTGGAAGGACTTGGAAGGTAACAATTCCAGCTTCTTGACAAATTTGTTGCAAAACCTGATATTTAAGAGTAGTTGAGATTTAAGCGGCTAAATCATTTATCCAAGGTCGTACAGCTAGTGAGTAACAGGTTGATATATTTGAGTTTTCTCCTCTCAAATCTACTGGTCAGTTAACACTGAGGAAAGTCAGGATCAGAAAGGGTGCAAAATGCGGAGTCCATTGCCTTGGAAAAGAATCCAGCTCTTCCCCTGAATAGCTCTTTAGCTTTAGAAAAACCATTTAACCAGAGTTTCTCAGATAAGTAACAGCACTGTGCAAGAGCAAACCTCTGCTTGTTGTGAGGAGCACATATGCCTGCAGCTAGTATTTGCTCCCTCAGTGGGACATCACCTCAAACCCAGGACTCTGGCTTCCCTTAGTCTTGGGTTCTTTGATGGCAAACCTGTGAAATGGGTCTGATCCACTGTAACACACAAGATGCCAAGAAATCCTAAAGTTCCAGCCAAGTTTTATTATACAAAGTTTGTTCAGCATCACTCATTATAAGAAAAATGCATGTCTTACTCTTCCACTAATTAGCTTGAAAAGCTCAAGGACTTTGATAATAAATTGCTTTGGCCACTGTTTGAAGAAATGAGCATACATATAATTGGAAGTGTTAATTCGTATAATTTCTTTGGAGGATAATTTGACAATACCTCTCACAAGTAAAAAATACATATACTCTTTAATCAGCAGTTTCAGTTTTACAGGTTTATTCATATACTTCCAGAATGATAATTATCGCAGCATATCTGCTGTCATAAAAGTTCCTTGGGGTCTAAATATAAAGGCAGATTAAATAAATAATGATATATCTGCAACAGAATATTATGCAGCTATCAAGAAGAATAAACTAGCTCTAAATACCCTACTATGGAATCATTTCTAAGATTTATTGTTAAGTGAAAAAGAAAGAACCAGATATTTAAGTATAATATGATTTACAATATAAAGGATATAGGTTTCATATATATTTATATATGTACAGGGAGGGGAGTCAGAATCAGATGGAAGAAATTTAGGGGAGGAAAATTGGAAGACATGGAGAGAATGAGATTACCTACCACTCAGTATACCCTTTAGAATCTGTTGAGATTTGCTCCATGTACTTGTATTACTTATTTTAAAGAATAAACTTAGTGTGAAAAAAAATGCTCAGCCAAACTAAGTATTTGTGGTTGTGGTGTTGGCACAAACAGCCCTCCTGCCCAGCTACTCAGATCTGCTTTACTCATCTCTGCCTCTCTGTCCTCTTGAACTATTGTCTTGGCTCTCCTGATTCCTGATACTGACCACCAGTCCTCTGAGACCTGACAAGTCATTTCAGAATGGCTTCCATTTCTGGCACTCTCTCTTGGGCATGATGCCATGAACACTTTCCCTCTGGCTCTTTGGCACTCAGCTTTCTGAAGACCACCAACTCCTGACCAGGCCAGCCAGATTATTAAATAGCAGGTACCTCCTGACTGCAGACAGTGCCCAGGTACAAGGAGGAAATGGTCTACACAGCGGTCCATTGTGCAGATGTACAGTGGGGCTACCTATGATGACATTTTACCTTTGATTGGTCCAAGAGGTCTTGTTTTCCTCATTCACAAGTTTCTTGCTTTGTTGATTTGTTGATTTGTTCATCACTTAACTAGTAAATTAAATACTTCTGAATCAGAGAGATGTTATGGTCCAATGGGATTAACATAATGGGCATGTCTGGGTGTTTTATAGTTGTCTACTCTCCTTTTCCCCAATCCATTGATAATTTGAATTTTACTATATTGTGACAGCATGAGACTTAACAATTAAAGCCACTGACTGGGTTGCATGAACAGTGGAAGCTTCTGGGAGTTACAAGTAGATGACCTTCTTTTCACCCTCACCGGAAAGGGTCTACAAGCCACAAAAAGGCATTTAGTATAATGACATTTACAGATGTTTTATTTCCCTGGCTCATCTTTTTTGACCAGTAAAATCCTTATTATCATGGCTTTTCGGTGTTCCAGTTCTCTCAGAGGGCATCTTGGGGAGAACAACGAAGGTGAGTAGGCAATCTACTACTTCCCAGGGATCCTGGATGAGGTTAGAAGTACTGCAGGAGACCCATCAATATTGAAAATGCCTCTGGCTTGAGTATGCTTCAGAAACACCTCCACTGATCCTATTCAAATATTTATCGAACACCTACCTCAGACATGTTCTGCTAATTGACCTTAGAAAAGTCACTTTTGCACCAGGCCTATGAGGTGAAGGTGAACATGAACTCTGGGAGGAAAAAGGAAGTTCCTCATGGGGTGACTGAAGAATGAAATGGCTCAGCTCCCACCAGAGAAGGATCCAGGAGAAAAAGCCATTAGATCCCAGAACACTGATAGGATCTCTGTTCCCTGCTAGGTGATCTGGCCTGCACGGACGTCCGAGCCTATAAAGGGGCAGCAGGAATTACCCTCCCAAAGGTAATGCTTCTCATTAAGTGAAGGCACCACCTTGAACAATGGTCAAGAAAAAAAGGGAGTACGTTTTCTTGAGTTTCCTGTAGAAAATGTTTTTTAATGAGATAGTTTGATAGCATGCTGTTTGAGAGTATAGAATCTGGAGACAGACCGATTTTGATCCAATTTCTGCCTCTAAGTTTTGTTAACTTCTCTAGGCCTGCTGTCCTCTTATGTAAAATGGGGATCTGAGAATATCCACCACAGAGTGTTGTTTGGAGATCAAATGACTAAGGCAACAACAGAGCCATCATAAATTCTAAAAGTGAAAATAATTATTTTAACCATTCAAAGATTTGTCTTTCTGAAAAGTGATCATTTATTGCAATGAGTAAAATTGTTTATTTGCCTAGTTTTGGATTTTGTGCTTATTGTGGTAACATGTTTTTTGTATTGTAATTTCTCTCACTCACTCTCCCCCACCACCCCTTATCTCTTGTATTTTACTGTGTACATTGTATACTTTTGCCTAAATTTGTGAGGGGGAAAAATAAGTATGTGTATTATACATGGGTAGTACTAATTCTTAATCTATAGAAATATTTTTCATCCTTTTATTTCAACCTTGTATCTAGTCTTCTGTTTTGTGATTGTTACATAAAATTTATTGTACCATAATATATTAAAAATTAGATGCTAAAATTCCTTTATACTACAAAACCCCAAGTACCTAAAGACACATGAATAAAAAATTGAATTAAAAAATCAAAAGATTTTTATTTCTGAAAGTTTGGGCCCAAAATGTGGGTGTGCATTATATACAGCAAAATACAATATACACACAGACATGCAGTTTTCCCTTTTGTGACTTTGCTCTGTTCTACCTTTCATATCATTTTCTTTACCTCAGAGAACTGATACAACCAAGGCAGTCACATCGTCTGTGGTCATCAAGGTGTGTTACTGGAACATACCTGTGTTCCTGAAATACAGAGAAGCCCTTCATTATTATGTACATGTCCTAAGGGGGTTGTAGCTGAAAATCCCCGAGCTCTTGAGTAATTTGTCTCTGAGTCTAGCGTGTCTCCTATTGCAAGTAGCCTTAATCATGTTAACCAAATAACATTGTCTTTCAACAGCCTGCCGAAATGATCTCTTCCCCCAACTTGTCTGTTCATTGTATTAATCATTTGAAAATAATTTCCTCATGAAGCACAGTTCTTCATGCTTCTTTAAAAATGATTTACATTTGTGTAGAAGTTGACATGACCTGAGGAGAATGTCAAAGAACTTGTCAACAATAGCAGACTTTAGAGTTTGCCCTCCAAGCACTCACACTCAGTGATATAGTTGTCAAGTTCTGTCGCTTGCAGAACTTGTGGCAAGTTTTCATCACCGTTGTCCTTCTTGGTATCTCTTCCTGGCTTCTCATAGAGACTGAATAACTTTGAATACATTTTCTTTTGCAATCAAATGGTAGCTCCGACCACATGAGCCTATTCAAAATTTTGTGACAATCTATTTCCAAATGATTTTCTGTCACTTCAGTTCAAGCTGCAAATCAAATCTAACAGTTGTAATAAAAAGAACTGTGCACAGAAGTCATTTCTCAAGTGTTCCTTAGAACCATTTCTTAAAGGACCTCCCTTTACAAGACCAACAATTAATTTTTCACTGAACACACTTAGGGTCATACTGCTTTTTCATGATATATTTTATTCAAGTGAAACCGAGAACATATTTCCCTGCTTTCACCCAGCCCCCTTGTAACTCAAAGCTGTCACTGCTCTGTGAAGCAATGAGGCAGCTTGTCAGCGCTACCTCTAGGTGGCGGTGCAGCCCAAGACAAGGTCCTCAGTCCCGCACTTCCTCCCCTCCTCCTCTTTCTGGGTTTGGCAGCACAGGTTGGATTGGCATGCAGGGAAAATAATCATTAAAAATAAATGCAATCAAAAGAAGTAGGTTATTATAGTGGCACATTCGAACTGCTTCAGTTAGAAGTCTGTCAGCCTCCTATTAGAAATGTTGTTTGGGAGGAGTTTGCCACTCAGCTGTGAAAATTTGCTGGAGGTTAAAAGTGACATTCTGTGTATTCTTTAGAACTTTGATTTTGGATGATCAGGTGATTTTGAAGTAGCCTCTAAAGATACATAGATGAACTTATTTTTCTTAAGGCAATTCATGGCTGTTTTCATAACACTGAAATGCACCACGCCTCAATGACATGTTGGAGTTTCATTGACCACAGGAAACTGCGTGTCTTAGTAGGGTCTCAAAATTAAATTTTGAAAAATGCTGTTGTGTGAGCAGGGAAATATGATTCGAAAGTACTGCTTAGTAAAACAATTAAATAGCTTCAGCAACGACCTCTACCCCCCATTACTCCTCTCCTTTTAAAGGCAGAATCCTTCCCCATGAATGATGTCATGTGTGAGTCAGGTGCTCTGGGCTGTGCCGTGGTGACACAAATCCCTAAACTGGAGTACTTTGCCACCATTAAAAGTTATCTCTCAACATGTCTAACTTGGATCACAGGGGACCCGGCGCCACGCTGTCATGGAAGGTGAGCACCAGCTGCATGGCTTTCTCACCTATGCTGCTCAGAAACAAGAGACATCACTTCTGCCTCATTCACTGCTCACAGTGTGTTCCGTGGTTCCATGGAGCAGCAAGGCGGTGGGGAAATAGTGGGCGAGCATTACATCCTCACCATCAGTTACTGCTGCATTTGATGATTCTCTGATTCTGTTGGGAGTGCTACCTTATTTATGTTTAATGCCCTCCACTGTCAACACCAAATGCATGTTAATTCTGCAAAAAAAAGAAATTTAATTGAATACCTTGATGAGCATCCTGGGCCACATCAAGACTCAGAGTCTGTACTTTTTTTCTGAGGAGATTTGTTCTCCTTTTTCAGGCAAAAATAATTCACTTCTCTGAGCTTTGGTGGCATGTTGTTTATACTGATTGTTTTGTGTTTGTTACAACCCACACTGTAGCCACTCTATCTCTTCTTAGAATAGTTGCGGCACACCCTGGTGGATAGTGATTTGGTCAGCCACCTTCCACAGGCGGAGTCCACATATATCCCAGGAACCCAGGTTTGTGTCCTAGGGCTGCGGTGAACAATCGCAAATAACTAAATAAAATAAATAAATGGCTTTTTCCTCCTCTTTCTTCATGCCTGCCTCTGTTCACCTTCATTCCTGCCTGTACCTTTCCTTTAAGAAAAAAAAAAAAAAAGAATATAGTCTCCTTGATGACAGATACTCACTTTTTTCCCATCTTTGCTTAGATCTGAAAAGGTATGGATCAAGGAGTGAATGAGTTGGAAAAGTTACTCTGTGGAAATTGTGATTAAAAATAATACTTTGAATTGTCTGCTCAAGATTAAATTGTTAGCATATACAAAATATAGCGATGTCTTGTATCTTTCAATTCCTATACTAATTCTATGAGGTGGGTAGATAAAGGAACTTTATTTTATAGCAGTTAAGTAACCATCCCAAGCTGATGAGGCAGAAAATGCTAGAGCTGAGATTTGAATCCATGCCGCTGTGATTGTAGAGTTGTACTTCTACTCTAATTTGCCTGTTTTGGCATCTACAGCATCATTATTATTGGAAGAAAAGTTTATTGAGCATATAAGTGTTAAACTTGGAGTAAAACCTCCCATGAACGACAAGTGACTTGGGTTCTATTTTCAGTGCCAGTAATACTATTTTATGATTGTATGGCTTTGGGCAAAGTTATTGATTTGCCCCAACCCCACTTCCTATATCTGTAAATTGAGAGTTAATCATTAATATTCAACTTATTATACTTATTATAAATCTTGTTAACATGTAGATTCTGGTTCAACGGGTCCAGACCCGTTTTGTCACTTTAAGAAGCTGCTGCTGATTCTATCGTTGGTCCTATACGAAGTCCATTTTGAATACGTGGGAGCTCGATATAGGCTAAATCTTCCTACTACAAGGAAACAATATTTTGAAAGTTTGTCTTGTTCCACATCAGTTTTATGAAGGACATTTACACCTATTTTTGCTAACCAAAAGAACTCCAAAGAGGATTTTTAGTCTTATGGCAAAAGGCAAAAGGCAAAAAAAAAAAAAAAAAAAAAAAATCACAACACTTGTTGTTCAGCCCAGAAATAGCAGTAACCCTTCCCCAGGGATTACTGTATCACTGTATACAGGCTGTGCATATATCATATCATTCCTGCTTTTGCTACGTATGGGTATTATTTAAGGCTTTATGTGTTATTTGTTACGATTTGGTAGGTTATTGCTTTGTTTTGGGGACTCTCGAATAATTCCACATAAATTCATGGTCATTGCGTCTCCATTTTATGCCATGTTCCTAGGACCACCCTACTTTAGGATAACAAGGGGCTCCTCTACCTGATTCTGTGAATCTTTAAAAACACTTTATTGAACTTTTTTTTCTTTAGAGGAAGACAGACAGGCAGCAGCAGGAAGGACGAGAACGGAGGAAGAAGGATTTTATTTAGTTGTTGATTTTAGTTGTGCTCCCCAACTGCCCGCCACCCCCAAGTCCTGGGCCATGCAGGGTCCTTGAGCTGTATGTGCACTATAGCCCAAGTGTGACATGCCTTGATTAAGCTTCTGGATTTAAATGATTGACATAAACTATGAAGCAAATGATCTATTCTTCTTAGTGTATGGGAAATTGATTATTTACTCCAACATTCATTTCCTCTTCCAGAAATAATTTAGAGTCTCCTTGGAGATTCTCTCCAGTACTCAATCCCTCTGCTGCAGGTGAATTTTGGAGGCATCTGTGTTTGAAAATTTCTAGCCACAACAGGTGGTCCAGGAAATGTCATGAAACAGATTAAAATTTAGTAAAATACAGTCAAATGTGTCCTGGAAACTCAGAGACAGGGCAGAGACTCTTCTCCTGGACTTGAAGTCAAAATGGTAAGAACTACTTTCTGAGCATATTAAGAAACTCATACAGAGAAATTGAACCTAACATATGGAGGGAGAGAAGTCAAGTCCTGGGCAGGTCTTCTGAGCACTGAGGTAACTCAGGATTAGCCACACATGGTTAAAACATTTATTAACCTGTGTGCGTCCCCTTGCACACATTTGCCATGTGACTGACCAATGAAAGGCTAATCATTGGTTCAGGTCCAACTTCCTTCATGGTCCCAGGGATCAGGGTTCGACAGTGGACAATAGGCCTGAGGAATAAATGCAGAATTCAAAGCCACGACTTCCCTAAAAATCAAGCAGAAAATATAACAGGGTCATGGATAAAGGAAAGAGATAGGAAATGGGTGGGGAACAACAGGACCACAGGTTCAAAGCCATTGCCAGGGGAGAAGAATGGAGTCTGCAGAGTCCTGAGCTGCTGGCATCTGGCTGTGGTCTCTTCTGCAAGGAAGCCCTGGGTCTGCACTGGGTGAGGAAGTGGGTCAAACCAGGAGGACTTACAAAGAGCTTGTGCTTCTCTCTCAGTCCTTAATAAGACAAAGACACAGATAATGAACTGAAATTTATTTTGCTGAGGTAATTGCTACTTACAGTGTCTCTGCATGTGTATATGTGTGTGTGTGTGTGTGTGTCTGCACATGTGATATTATTTATTTTCCAACAGAAGCAGCCATCTCAAACAGTCTCTTGAGATGGGGTAGCTATTATGGATGTCACAGATGAACTCCTTGTAGGATGGCCGACTTCATTTTGACCTGAAGCAAAAGCTATTTAAATTTTATTAGGGAAGCAGGCCAACCACCCTATTAGACCTTTGGGTGATTAAAAGAAAATCATCCTATAAAATGTTCCATTATGTATGTCTATTAACTGACCATGGCTTCTTGATGAATTTAAAATATCTGCTAGGCAGATTGCGTAATAGTAACAAGTGATCTGAATCAGACTAAAGGCCCTCAGTTTTATGGTGTATAATGGGATCTGTGTTTCTCCTATTTTTGAGCAATCCCCTCCCTTTTCTCCAACCCCCTCCAAACATGGTTGCTTCAGCAGATTCTGAAATCCATGTTCCCATAATTGTTTTTGTCTTGCTTCAGTGGCTTAGGAGCATTTATCCATGTAATAGCAGGGTCTTCCGCTCCACTGCTTGTAGAGCCCTCATGCCTCAGTGACTTTGCTTGATGGGCTGCAGACAAAATGCTGCTTAGTGTATTTTATGTATCCAAATGAATATTTATAGCAAACAAAGGAGGCAGACAGTTAAAAAGAGATATAATCACTTGAAGCAAATGTCTAATTAAGTTTTTATCATATATAATGATTTATATTCTATATACCCTTCAATAGCTTACAGTACAGCATCTTCAGCTACATTTGACTAAATGGGGGATACTAGCATGTTGGTTTATTAATAAAATAAAGCCCATCCTAAAATATGACTGCCAGCTCCCATCTTGGGTTAGCTATTCTGTAGTAATCAATTATGTGTACAAAGATAATAGGCATGTAAGAATATTCTGAATAGGAAAATTTTGAATTGGTGAAAATTAGATGAAAACTTATCAAAAGGCTACCCCTACTATGGTACAGACTTCTAGAGGAATCTAAGCTGCCAAGACAGAGTGAGATTGATTTATACTTGTTGACCAGGAAGGATATCTGCAAAGATAATTTCCACAAGGATATATAGTAGGTATATATAATGTAAACCCATTTTATTAAAATATTGATAGTAAAAATAACACATGTTTGCGTTGTCATAAAACTATATATAGAGAAAACTGCACTAAAATATTTTTTTTTCACAAGAGAAGGTAATGGGTTATGATCTCTTTCTGAAAACATTTCCATATAATTTTATGGTGAAATTTTTTTCTCCAATGAGGAAAGAAAAACAAGTGATTTCTTTCAAAAAGTGTCCCATCTTGGTGTACATAGAAATAATCTTGGCCTGCTATTGGCAATATGACCACAAAACACAAGCTTTATAAGGCAAAATGAAGTAATTTCTTTTGATGTGTATGGTGGGAGAAAGGACTAGACCCCTCAAAGGACAGAAATCCTTGAACTTAACTTGGCAGAGATCTTAACAACAGTTCCAACAATATGGGAAAATGACAGATTGGCAGACTTTGTGTCCTTCCTGATCTCATACAGTCAGTGCAGGATGAGATGGTCATGGACTTGAAGCCTCAAGACTCCTCAGAGTCCCTACCCAATGCTCTCTCCATGTTTGTAAGTTAAGGGTTAACCACCTCCAACTTTTGAAATATATCTGCCTTTTCATCTGAAAGCTACCTCATACTCTACCTCATTAACTGAAGAATTCTAGAACGGCAGTGTCACCATTGCTTATATATTTTTGTTGTGCTGTATGATTATGGTTTTGAGTGTGGGAAATGAATTAATCATGACTCTTTCTTGAAGCCTGTGAAGCAGTGAGCCCTTATGAAAGTGTCTTCATTTTCCAGATGAAGGAACTTGGTACCAAGAGGGTAAGTGATGTGCCCTGGTCAGTGGCAAAGTGGTTAACAGTCAAATCTGGATTGGAAAGTTTTTAATCTCAGATTTATTCTGTCCTTCTGCAAGAAAAACGAAAATTCTGAAAATCCAGGACACGTATTGTCGACTTAAAGACTCTGTTATTTTGAGATTTCAAAGATTTGGTTTTTGTGATAGAAAAAAAAAAAAAGACAAAGTTATAAAGTCAGGAAAATAAATATAGAAGAGGGATATTAACAGGATAATTAATCTCTTGCCAGTGAGCTTAGATTTGCATATCTTTGAAGAATGTAGTACTTACAAAATGCCTGTGTATAAACCATCTGTTTCTATTCTATGAGAAAGATACAAAAAATATTCTTTTGATCTGCTTTGTTTTTATAGAAATGTGAGCAGGGTGGGGGAGCATGGAAAGGGTTTAGATTTGACTCTGTCAGATGTGTATGATGTAGCAATGAATTTGTTTTTATTGGATCATTCTGTGCATAAGAATATTTCAATTATGTTTTTAGAAATCTATTATTAAATCCTCTATTAATTCGATGGGGAACAGTCTGGTAAGGTGAATCGAATTATCCTGACTCCCCTGAGACACTCACACCTTGCTGAGCCTGTTGGGACTCTCAGATCATCCAGCTGAGAATTCCCAAACAGGTTTTTAATTTTATGTTTTCTCTTGAGGATGCTGGGAGGACTTTATCTATACAGGCAAGAAATTTTAGTCATGTGCTATTTTTATGACACACACCCTAATAATTGAAAATTATTCTTTGTTGGTGGAATGAACTGAAGTCTCAACATTTAGACCAAGGCAGAAACTTGATGATGAGAGAGATGGAATGAACTGTGTACCAGTCAGCATCCGAGTTGTCTCCAGGAATGAATATGGGTTCCTGTCAGGTAAAATCTGGCCCAGGAAAGCAGCAAATGCACTTTGAGGGTAATGTGGTGGGGGTGGGAGAGTTATTTAAGCATTGTGTTAGATTTGGGTTTATAACACCAGTCCTGTGTGTTGCTTCTTAGGTTGGGTTGGGTAGAGAGATCAGTCCTTAGATACACCAGCCCAGGTGACCACCAGAAAATGATGACTTATAATGGAGAACAGCTTCATTTGCTTCCTTCTGGGCTACTCAACGGGGCCCCTGCCTCCAACAATAATGGTGGAGAAAAGAAGTAAACTGAGTTAAATCACATCCTGCCGCTCAAGGAGACATATTGAATCTGTAGAAGCTTCATTGGTACCAGCTGAAGCCAAATGCAATCCTATGTGGAGAATATGGGGGGAGCTGCTCTGAATCTGTCATTCTGTGGGCGGGTGACAAGGTGGTTTGGTGTGTGTTGAGGGAGAATAGGTGGCACCGGTGAGGAAGACTGAAAGAGGACACTGTTGAAGCTGGGCACAATCTTTGGAGAAAGGAAAAGGTTAGGTACAGGAAACACTTCCAGAGAGTGCGAGTGTGGGGAGGGGGCAGAGGTACCTTACAATCACCTTCTGTCAGTGTTAGAGGCACTGTTAGGTTCAGTAATGGAGACGGGTTCCAGGCAGAGAGACTAGTATGGATCGAAATAGAAAGTAGATACTTAAGTGTATACATAGTGTATAAGACTGTGTGCATATGACTACTCTAAGGATATAATCGTGTATGTGACTAGAAAAGCAGTGGGCAGAGTAGGATATTGGCTCTGGAAAGGTAAATTGAGACAGATTGTACAGCTTACTTGATATTTCTTCTTAAAATATTGTTTCTAAGAAGAGATCATTTAGTGCCTTCTTTGCCTTTTGGCAAGTATTAGCTACAAGATTATTAATACAACTACATGATAAAATTCTAAATACAAATAGACAATTCGACATGTTTTTCTTTTGGTGATCATCATGTAACTAGAATAATGTTGTTCGCCTCACATTGTCTATAATTAATCTTTTTGTGCTAGTTTTGTACACTCATTGGAGGGAGGTAAGGCTAGATACTATTCATTTTACAGGTGATATGATGGGGATTCAGAGAGACATAGGCAGTACAACACTATGGGGAAAATGAGGGATGAAGCTAGGACAGAAACCAAGACTGTTCAACCCAAGTTGATACCACTTTCTATTAAACTGTGCTGCCCAATATTACTTTGGTCATCATTCTTCCCATGGCAAATTTTTCTCTCCTTCCTCATTTATTTCACCAACATGGAAATAAAGCATAGTCCAGTTAGTTGACAGGATCATTTGCTTCTAAAACAGAAAACCTTTGGATGATGTCTTCATCTCAATAGTCTCTGTAGGATGCATTTCCTCTTTCTGCTTGTCACTCTCATGCTCCCTCCACCCCCTGACTCCATAGGTCAACCCTCTCCAGTTTATGGAGTAGTATAGAGCTCAGTTTAACAGTGTATCTTGTCAAAGGTCTAGATTGGATTGATTTTTTAACCTTCAGAGAAGAAATAATCACAGAAAACAACAGTATTTCTTTCATTTAGGCCATCGCTTGTCACATCTAGCTCAAGAATCACTAGCTGAAATTATTTGTTTTATCTTATATAGACCCTGCAAAAAAGCAACAACATTGTTTTGAAATAATATTGATTTTGATCTTTTCTCAGTGGAGATGGTCATTAATTTATGCAATTGTCAGGACTAGCAATCAAGGTGCTTCATGTATGAATATACACTCTGTAGAGTGAATTTTTTTTGAGTCTCCAAAAGCGCAGAATTTAGAAATATGTAACAACAAAGATGATTTGCTCTTCTATTTATTTTCTCTCTTTCAGGAGAACTTGTTATTTGAAAAAGGAAGGCTGCAGTGCCATCTATTTCATCCTGTTTTGATGGTAACCTTTCCTTGTATGACATATCAATGTTGAATTATACAAATTCCTCTCCCCCACAAATGCATAAACCTTTCAAACTCAGAGATTCTAGCAGATGACTGACAAAGCTTTGACTTTACTAATGTGATGCTATAATTAAGGAAATGCGGACTTTAGAGGTAATCATTTCTCCCATGTGAACATCTAGCCTGGGATTCTGCCACCTACTAAGTTTCCTTCTAATGACAATGTTGGGAGGCTTCCATGTAATTGAAATTGCCCTCTTTGAAGAATTGATGTGTTAAGTGATTGTATAATCTCATGATGAGCTAGTAATGGAGAGATGAAGAGAGCTTATATATTGGCACAAAATGGAAACAGACAATCAAACAGTACATTTCTGGAACATGCTGCAAGTTTGTGCTGCAGAATTAGTTAAGTGTTGTCCACTGCTTCATACATTCAGAAAGATGCTTCTAGACAGTTTTAGATAAATCATCAATTGATTCCAATCACACTCCATGGATTCAGCCATTCAGGGAAGGGCAGTATGTATGTGTTACGTGGGGGTGTGTGGAGCGTATTGCTCAGTTATTTATGTAACAGTGTTCCAACCCTAAAACTTACTCACAGCCCTTTGAGTCTGGTGTGTGTTGACTGGGTAAGGCTAGACTCTGGGTTCCAGGCTAAGGGCTGGCAGGTTGGGGTTGAGTACATTCCAGAAGTGTCTCATCTTCCTTGGACCAGTAACTATCCAGAACCTGGTCTTTATCTGGATAATGACAAGGATATACAAGTACAAATAGAAGCAAGAGACAAAAATGGAGTTCTTGCAACCTCTCTCACGCCCATGATTCATCAACCAACCTCGGCATGAGTGCTTAGGGCAGAGCTTCTAAGTCATGTGGCAAAAAGCATGGATGCACTAAATTATATTTTGGAAAATAATTGCAAATAGTGATTAAATCTACTGCAAGGCCCATAATCTCCATTCCTACAAACTCCTCAACGGTTCGTATAGCTCCCATCCTTGAGAAGTATTGGCTGTATTTTCACTTTGGTAGTCTCCTGTATACTGATGATGAGATCAATAGGTATCAGAACTTTAATACTATAAGGGAAGGATTTATTCTCTGGAGAAAGCGTCTTGCTTATTTTTTATGAATTTGTTTATGGCTACATATAATTAGGGCAAAAGAAATGTTCACATTTTTGTCTCCTTTTGCCATTAAACTACTTTTAGAAAATATGGAGGCCACTGTTGTCGTAGAGTCCATGTCATCAGTCAGGCCTCTCTGGAGTAATAGAGAGAACTGCTACCTATCCACCAGCATCCTCCACTCCTGCTCCTGGATGTTCCACCAGTCAGCACATGGGAAGAAAGGTGAGACAGCTGGCTGGTTTGGGTTTTGTCTGTACAGCTTTCAACTTTAATTCAGCATGGTATGAGATGCATTTAATATCATATTCAAGGATAACCATTGTATTTCAAGTATGTGTGCTTGCAGCAAGACCATGTACAACACTTTTGCCTGAAGGAACACTTAAAAGTTTACGTTCTTTAGCAATTTCCCCCATAGATTCTAAAGGAAGGGGAAGGAAAATAAAAGTCATCTTAAAAAAATTTCCAGGTCCTTTCTGTCTACTTATACTTGTGACCCTGCTGAACCTTACCATGTTCCTTACTCCACAGTCTTCCATGAATTTTATGTTTACGTTGAATGCAGATAATTTTATAGGACAGACTGCTTGAAAAAGGAACTGTCCACTAAACCTTGAAAACATAGTCTTTGAGTCTACAACTGAGTTGCCACTCTGTGGGTGGGGGTCTCCCTCCAAATTTAATTTTAGGAAAGATCTTTAGTCCACTCTATTACTATCAGGCCCCAAATTACCTATAGACACTTCATAGATAGTTTTGGATTTTGCAATGATTTTGATTCAAATACCTGCATGTGGAGGTGGGGTAATGAAGGCAAGAGGGTTTGCTTCGTCACCCTAACCCCTTGTATTAGGTTTGGGTCCTCAGGAAAGACAGAACATCTCAGTGTTTCTGTGTGGGACATGGCCCCAGAGAGAGAAGAAGGCTTTCCTGAATCTACAGAGTATGAACCTCCTTTTCAGGTTTCCTGGAGGCCCAGGCCCCAAAAAAGGCAGTTCTCGCAGGAGTGCACACAGCAGGGTCATTCTTGCAAGCTCCCCTCAGTAGCTGTGCTGCCATCTGACATTATGGCTGCCAAAGTGGAAAAGTAAATGGCACGTGTTTTTTGGAACCCAAATAAAGCATCTCTGAGGATGCCTAGAAAATACTGGGGGAGACTTAGTATGTGTACACTCAGGGAGACCCAATTGCTGTAGTAAAACAGAGCTCTAAACCAGCCACTTTTTGCTCACTAACTTGTTTAGAACCTTATGCCCACAAACAGGTGAAACTCCAGATGATTGACATGACTCAAAAACTGACATATGTGTTTGGTCTGACAGATATTTTAAATACCAACTGTTGAGCTTCTTGTCCTCATCCAAATAGTCCTCTGATGAGTGTGTGGTCAAAGAAAGGTTATCAGTCCCAGGAAAGCAACTCCCTGTCACCCCTCTGCTTATTACCCTTACAGTTCTTTTTGTGATAATTCTCTGTTGTACCGCTATTCCATACTGGTGCTCTCCTCACTGGCACAGGATTCTTTTTTTCTTTTAAAGGAGGGCTGCAGGCAGTAATGAAGGCAATTAGGAAGACAGACAGGAAGAGAGAGGAAGAAGAAGCATTTTTATTATTCATTTGTCTATCTTGATTACCCCCCACTCCCAAGCTCCTGTTCTGGGGCGTGAGACCTGGTTCTGGGAATGTATGTGTACTGCACTCAGCTGAAGGTGGTGGAACCAACCACTGCTCCAACAGTGCACACCTGGCACAGGCTTCTGAAAAAGTGACGTATCTGATTTCTAGTTCATTTTTTTGGCTTTTCACTAAACACCTCTTTTCAGAGATAGGAAAAGGGAGATGGATTTTTTGCCTGGTCAGGGCTGACTATTTGATGGGAGGGTCATGCCTTTCTTTAGTGAGCACTGTTCTGAGCCCAGTGTTTTGAGTGTGGGATCGTAGGAGCTGCTTTGGATTTCAGAGAATCTGGCCTCTTTCCTGGTTTAAAAGACTTCACTTGGCCACTGTGATTGAAGCAGCCCACGAGAACATGTTAGCTACATTTCTATATATGAAATGTCCTAGCCTCTTTGGAACAAGGTACCTTGGTGTATTTTTAATCCATAGACATTATGAATGCCATTTTGATTGCATTTCAATGACTGACTCAGAATTCTGTAACATGAATTTTATAACTTCTTGCCAACAAATTAGACTGTTTTAAATACTCTTCGAGTCATGCAAAAGGGATGAGCTTGCTGCCTACAGGTTTTTAGAGAAAGTTACAGGAAATGAACATTTTAAGTAGTACCACTGCTATTAAGAGTTACCCTGGAATATAACACATACTGAAGTTTTCTCCTAAGTGCTCCTAAAGACAATGATGCCTCAATGATTGAGGTTTGCACGCCTGTGATCTGCTTAATCCTGACAAGGTTATTCTGAGGGCGTCTCAAACATGAGCAGCATTGCATGACCCTGGATTTCAACAATTTCTGAAATGCCAAGAGTTTGCCTGGTGTCCCTAGCTAAGCTCAGTGAAATACAGCCTAGTCCAGCAGGTTGGAGGACCTTACCTTTGCATGTGGCCTGCCTTTAATGTGAAATGCTAAGTCTTTATGGACAGGGCATTTGAAATGGCCTTTCAGTTCTTAATTAGTGGATGCTTTCTCTACCCCTGACTGCCTGGGACTGATGTGAAGGAGAATTTACCTGGTTCACAGGGGGGGCCTGGGAGAGCCATTATCAATCACAGTATGTTAGAAATGAAAGATGGAGGAAAAGATGATTAAATCCCCAGCGGCTGCCTTCACAAATGAACTTCGGGAAAAAAAAAAAAAAAATGGAAAGAAAGAAAAGCACTTCAGTGTAACCGTGGCAAGTCATCATATTGGAGCTTGATGAAATTAAAGGCAATGCCAGGTAATATAAACCATTGTTGAATCTTTCTTTTATTAAAACTGGGCTAAAACAAGGAGTAGGAATTTGTCAGGTGCAGTAATTACTTTGGTACTTTACTGATGAAAGCTCTCTTGGGCAAAGCCCTCCTCTCATCTATTTTCCATTTTCGCCTAGTTCTACTTTCAGCTGCTTGAGAAGAATAAATATGAGCAGAGGAGACGGCAACTTCACAGCCTATCTATTTATGGAGTCAATATTTCTAAGGGTAACAGTGGTGGTGCTTTTTTTACCTAATTACCCTGAATTACTATGTTGAGAAAATGTCTAGATTATTTGCTCAAATATGTCCTTAGGAGAACACAGAAACATGCATGTCAGTGACCAGGGAAATAGGAAAAACAATCCCAAACCTTATAGAAACCACTGATTGCCTGTGAAAATATTATAGCCCAGCAACTGCAGGTGGGACAGAACATGGAAGGAAGAAACTGGGGCATAAACAGTGGGATTAAAGAAACTGAGAAGGAAGAAATGACATATCTGTCAAGTACTTGCTACTTTGAAGGAGCACTGGGGTCACCGGGAAGTACGCTGTTAGAAATGCACAATCTAGGCCCTGCCCCAGAGAACTGGAGCTGGAACCAACATTTGAATGATATTCCGAAGTGATTGATTTGTGTGAAGACAGTGTTACCAAGTTCTCGTCTATGGAGAGCCCTTGAACTGGGTGATACTGAAGTCAGGGAGACCTATCAAACCTAGAGGAAGTCAGACTTTCGGTGGTGACTGTGGTGTAGTGCTACAAATTTCAAAATATAAAGCCGAATACTTCTAACTTATATGATGTTACGAATCATTGCTACTTCAATAAAATAAATTTTTTGAAACCCAGAGGGCAATCATAGTTTTTATGAAGACATTGCAGAGAGTATGCCCCCTGAAGGAACTGCACATTCAGTGCTGGTGAAGGTAAGAAACAAGAAGCTTTAGCAACAAAAATTCACACAAAATATTTATAGTGTAGGCAATAAAAGTCACTCTCTCCTTTGATGACTAGAATTTGTACTTTTGTAGAAAGGAGTTAAAACACGTTGCAACAGATTTACGGAGCAGTCCAAATAAAGGCAGCAGGGATGAAGTATCCGACATGGAGCTATTAGAAGCAGAAGAGAGGACTCAGTCCCAGACAGCATGACAGGAGGTGACCCAGGACAAGATCTGCTTCTCATTGCTCTTTACTAAGAGCTTTCACAAAAGTTACGCGCCAAAGTGGTGTTAATGGTAAAGCCAGACATGGATATCCATGACAATTGTTCATGATTTGCAGTATGGTCTTCTCTATTGCCATGTGTCCTTCAATTAACTCTTCAATAAACAACATCAATCTTCTATAAATGGATTTCGTTCCTTCACAGCACAGACCCATTTTTCAGCTGTACTTTGTTTGTGTGATGTTCACAACGTGTATCTCAGCTTCACCTGCCTCAGTTTCTTCAGCTGAAGTCAATGAATTAGTACATGCTGTTAGCTTTAAAAAAGTATTTGAAACATAATTAGGGCTTAATTTTCATTATGGTTATTAGCTATTACATCCTGAAATGAAAGCCTCCGTCCAAGTGCTTTAAGGAGAGGTAGGTGAACCCGGAGGATTCAGTCATTATTTGCAGTCACTCTGCTAATATTCAGAGGACAGGACTGATGACATCATCAGTCAGATATATTTTTGGATTTATTTGGTGGTCTACCTTAATCTGAGTAATAACATGAACATTAGGTGGGATTTTAAGTAGTTGTAAATGAACTTAAATATATTTTCATATAACCCCAAAATGAACTCTTTGGAAATTGAAAATCCATTGTTTAACTTTGCTTCCAGAATCTCAGCCATTTTCTTGAATCTCTGTAATTCTCACTCACTTTGAAGGCCAAGTCTACACTAGTAGCTGTTGGATAAATAGTAATAGTTGAAGTAGTGTGGCTGAATTGCATTCTTTAAAAATTGAAGAATTGACATTAATTTGCAACTCTATTATGTATCTTGTTAAATAGAACAGGTATATAAGAATATAATTAAGGTATGATAAAATTGTAAATTATTTGGGATCAGCTGGAACTCATTAAGAATTATGTAGTGTTTGTGCTTGAAAAATAGCATCATTGAAAATGTGTTTTTCCAACTTCTTTACAGTAGTTTTGTGAGTGTGAAGATTTTTCTCTTTCCCCTTTTTCTGTTTCTTCTCCTTTTCTTAAATGGCCTTTCTGCAAGGAAATGTTATTAAAATACAATTTATCGACACACTAGCATCGCCCCCGCTGGCATGCACGTGGACACGCACAGGCACGGGCAAAAGGGCGCGCGCACCCACCCAGGCACTTCCGTAACCCCTCCCCAAGCACACATGATCGGAAACCTCTCTCCTCTCGTCTCCTGTCTCTGGGGCAGGCTCAGGAAGCTGGGGTCCAGCCCACCCTGGACCCAGCTTCCCAGAAGTCACGCACCTCTCAGGTGTGCTGAGCTCAGCTGCTGGAGCTATGGGGCTGCCAGTCGCTGGCTTACATCCAGGAGACACCAGGCAGGGCGCGGCACCGCTTGCACTTGGTCTAGGCCTTCTGAGGACAGGAAAGGTGGGAGATTCCTTCCACTTCCTGACACTCAGAATTGCGGGGGTTACAGGTTGCTGGAAGGATTGAATGAGCTACTACATCGTGGCATGACCTAGTGTCTTAGTGGTTAAGTCTGCATCCTGCAGCCTGAGCAGTTCATGTGCACCTCAAGGACCCAAGTTTGCAATAGGGGCCTGGGGAACAACAAAGATGAGCTACTAATAAATGCTTCTTCCTTCTTAAACACACACACACACACACACACACATGATTTGTCACAGTCAATGGCCACTAATCCCCAAAAGCAATGCATTTGAATGACTTTCCTTGAAAATGCATAACAAATGTGTAAAATAAATGAATTTGACCTATGTTGTGAATTGGCTAGCTGAGAAGTCCTTTCTTGTGATTTTGCTCTGATGTTGTTCAGTTTCAAAGCAAGTCATTTGGCTTCTCTCAAACTCAGTGTCCTATCTGTGAAATCTGCACAAATACATAAAGCCTATTCAACCAAATTTCAAATTCTAGACCTCCATGATGAGTACCTTGAACAAAATGATTATGAAAGGCATACTCAACCAATTAGTTAAATTTCACCTGGTTTGGGAGAACTGAGATTAGAAGCCAAGAGGAGACTACTGGGTAGAAATACACGTCTTTCCCTGAATACAGGTATCCTGTGCTTTCTGAAAAGATCCTAGGTCCCCACTTCGCTTTTGTGAAAGAACTATGTTAGTACGCATTTTGCTACCATAAGAAATCCAAAGAGGATTTCTGCTTTTACGATCAAAAGTAAAAAGCTCAGTGTTCTTTGTGGGGTTTGCAGTAACCTGTTTGGAAATAGGTCTCCCAAGCTTGTTCCCTTGGTTTTGCTTAATGTATCACATCATTCCTGCTTTTATGATATGTGACTGTTATTTTAGATTTTGTGTGTTATTGTCTATAATTTGGTAGATTAATTTTTGGGTCTGCAATGCTCAAGTTTTTTCCTATATATAAATGGTAATCACTTCTTTGCTTTATACCATTTCCCCATATGAAAGATTTCACAGGCATGCCCTACTGCAGTTCCTGAGAAGAATTTCTTTTCTTGGCTTTCCTTCATCCTGGCACCATGTTGGTCAGTCTCATTGTAATGGGGACTTTTGATTTCAAAGGTGATTTTCTTGCATCTGTTCTCTCTGTAGCATTGAAAATGTTATTGACAATTTACATAAAATCAGGCGAAGGAGGTCTTCAGGACGCTGATGCATTACTCTCATAGTTGCTTGGCCCACATGGCTTCGGTTTGGCAGGAAGGACATGGCAAAGATGCAGTGGAGGTCCGGAGCCAGCAGGGATTACTATAATTGAATTCCTGGGCAGCCCCGTGCTTCCAGCCCAGCCACTCTTCTTTGCCTTTTCTCTCTCTTCTTTCTGGCTTCCATAAATAATCTGCAAAGTGGACAATTGGCAGTCAGAAAATCAATTGGCCCTTATACCTCCTCTAATTAATTTCTCATTGTCAAGCACTCACAATGAATTCGTTGAGAATTAACTAGCTCTTCTCCCTGTTATGGTGCTTTTGATAGATGACAAAACAAAGGCAGATTCAGGATGGAATAAAGCAGATAAAATTCCGTAACTGTATCTGGACTTCTGCTTATCTTGACTTGTGTATCTATAGAGGACAATGTTTCCCGAATAACAACCTTTCTTTTTAAAGGAAAGGTGCAGGCAGGAATGAAGGTGTGTAGGCAAGCAGGCAGGCAGAGAGAGGAGGAGAAGCATTTATTTATTTTATTTAGTTGTTCATCCTGGTTGTATCTGCTGGCCCTGTGTCATGAACCTGGGTCCTTGAATGTTTGTGAACTACTACAGCTGCAGGTGGCTGACACTTCCACTAGACCACCAGGGGGCGTTAGCAAATTTATTATAGGAACCATCATTCTTTAGAGTGCGATGTATCATTTTTGATCTCTACTTTTTAATTACATTTTCGTGTTATGGTACAAAATCAAACTGTGGGTATCATAAACAAAGAGAAAATAGAAATGATAGAATAAAAAGAAACATTAATCACATGAATATTCCTAAGCCTTTGAAACATGTATATGAAGAGCACAGCAGGCACCTGTCAAGGACTCAAGAAATATTTAATGCATGAATGGAATTTTCCAAAACAGTTCTTATTTATATTTCTGCTTACCAGACATTTTGGAGATAACTTACATGCCTTACACTTGCCATTGCTGTTTCTTTCCATTTTTTTTGTTTTAATTTAAAAGCAGCATATTCTTACTACACACTTATGAGGTTGGCTAAAATAAACATATACAGTGAAAATACCAAATACTGTTGAGAGTACAGAGCAATTAGAACTCTTACCCATTGCTAGTGGGAATACAAGATTGTACAGCAATTCCAGAAAACAGTTCGGTGGTTTCATATCAAGTTAAACAGACACTTAACATAAGACCTAGCAAGCACAGTCCTAGTTTTTAGCCCAAGAGAAATGGAAATTTGTGTTCACAAAAACCCATTCACAAATGTGTAGAGAAGTTCTCTTCATAATCACTTCAAACTAGAAACAACCCAAATGTCCTTCCAAAGGCAAATGGCAAATAAACTTCCATATGATAGAATAATACTCAGTAAAAGGATCAAATTATTGATGCACACAGCTACTTGGATAAATCTCAAAGACATTATGACTAGTGCAAGAAGCCAATGTCAACAGACTATCTGGTGCCTGACACTCTCAAGAAGTCAAAGTATAGTGACGGAGAATAGACCTGTGCCTGCTAGAGATGTGTGGTGGGAGAGTGTGTGACTATAAAATGAAATCAAGGGGGAGTTTTGGAGGGTAGTGGAACTGTTTCATAGTTGAATTGTGCTGATGGTCACATAAATCCAAAGGTGTTATAATTCATATAACTATACCTTTTTTTAAAGATAGCAGTTACTCTTATATGATAATAAAAAATAAGACATTCTAGTGGAGACTGTTAAATAGTAAGGAAATGTAAATTAAATGGAAAATCTTCACCTCTCATTTCCATAACTCATACTTGGATGTGTATCCTTTCATTTTTCTGACAGTCGGAGAGCCACCAGTAAAGACATCAACATAGGAGCCCCATAGCCCCATTTATGTTCCCATCCCTCCTCCTACTCATTGTTGCTCTGTGACCTTGTGCAAATTATTTAGCCTCTCTGTGTCTCTGTTTCTTTATGTACAATATGGTGCCTCATAGTGATGTCATAGGTACTTACGTAGCAAGCACTGTGTAAGGACCATTTTACATGCACACATCAAATAGATATGTCATGTTCATATAGTTTGATTCTAACCTTTTTTTCACTTACAGTATTAACATCTTTCCATGTCAATATCTAAAGATCTTCCCCATTTCTATATATTTCAAAGGCTGCATAGTGGTCTATCATCTAGATAAATTAAATTTCATAGTACGTATTATGTAGCAATATGTTTAATACTACAATTTGACATTATATAGCCTGTTTTAATATATTTCATAAGGTTCTTATTAATGAAGGCACCCTCTTAAACTGGTATTAATTTTTGAAACATTTTCTCCAATAATGCAATCCCAATGAACTTGCAACCTCCAGGATTTTTCCACCCTACAAAATCATTGCTGGCGCCTTCCTCTCCTGCCCCTCATTCCACATCCTCTTTCTCATTTTTCTCCTTATTTTAAAAATATTTTCCATAAATTCTGTGTGCTTTGGGGGAGGGAAATTGGAAGTGATGTGTGTGGTTGGTCCACCATCTTGCTCTTACTTTCCTCCTAAGATTCCTTTCTTAAACTGGCCTTTGAGTTAGGGGAAGTAATGAGGTAGAAGGGAGCAACTGGGGAAGACCACTGCATGCAAACTGGGGGATGTGAGTGTGAATTCTGCTTAGGCACACAGTTAAGCTGGGTGAAGTTGGGAATCCATTTTCATTTTATAGTCTCCAGTTCTCAATATCTTCAGCAGTGAAATGACAGGATTAGATGTGCTGAAATGCATGAAGAATTTTACATGAACTTGCATCTACAAATGAGGAAACTGAACTCACAGAAAGAAAAGAATCTGCCAACGGTCATCCAGTAAGGAAGATGTAGAGTTGAGTCTTGAAGGTGTGTTTTCAAATTTCCAGTCTTGCCTACCCCAAACTGGAAGAGTTCTGCCTCAGGAATGGGGGGGAAGGGGATGCAAGTGCATTGTTCACCCTTGCCTGCAGGTGTAGAGGTAGCCCTAGAGGAGGCTGTCCCAGGAGGTCATCTGCTAGGCCTCACACTCCTGCATTGTTGTTATACCTGGATAGGGGTGGGAGCACAGCTCTGGGTTTGGCCCAGCACTAAGGAGAGACGCAGCCCTGTACAGATGGTGGTGCGGCTGTTTGCTCAGTGGTCGGGCCTCCCAGCGCCTGAAAGCATGGCTGTGCTCGTTCTGAAGTCGCTCTGACAACATTCCTCTCCTGGCAGCCATGTACTCTCTCCTCGAATCTTGTGCAAGCAAATGGTTTTGCTGCAGCGTCCCCCACTCGCTGGGTAGGCTAAGATACAAGCATGAGGCCTGTGTATTTACAGACATTTCAGTTATTTAAATCCTTCCACAAGGTCTTCTCCAGGTTTCATTTCCTCATTCCTGTCTGTGGATTTCCCTTTGGAATGTATGAACACAGTTTATTCTTTTCAGTCAATATTAGATGATTAAAAATAAAATCTCAAATCCAAATCCCCAACTCTTCCAAACATACAAATAAGCAAACAGAAACCCAATCTAGCAAACACATGCATCCTAAAAACCCATAAAACGAGCTTCTTCAGCTTGGTCATAACAGCTTTTCATTAGGAGACAGTTTGCTTGTTTCTCAGCCTGGCTTAAGAATCAGGTATTTGACTACTGCCACATACCTGTAACTTCTTTGGCTCTGAGCTTCTGAGACTCTGATTTATAACTTTGTTCTTTCTGATCTAATTCTTCCTCCCGCTTCTCCACTAGCTGGTTCTGTTCATCCCGAGTCTTATGCAATTATACAATCAGGCCAACTTCTTTGTCACTCCAGGTCAGTTGTTTTCAACTCTGGCTGCACATTAGAATCACTTGAAGTTTTTATGTGTCTTTGTTGAATCCTAAGTCTGCATGTACTGAAAGGTATCATTTGTAGGTAAAAGGAAATAAGAAATGGAAGCATGTATAAATGGAATCAATTCATTCCTTTCCCTCCCTAACCTATCTGTGCCTCCATCTTTCTGTCATACTCAGAAACAGGAGTTTCTAGTGGGTGGTTGCTGACTTCTGGGTCATGAATTTGACATACATTTATTGTTCTGTCTTGGAGTATAGTGGTTGAATTGATGGGGTTATAGGTACTTTCAAGGATCATAAGATGAGCATGAGATAAAGTAAGATTTCTTACTTCTGTTTAAAATTTTCCTTATTATGTATAACTTAAAGCAAGTTAATGTTAAAATGCAATATCCCTTCAATAAAATCTAGTTAACATTTGTTTCCCTTATATCACCACCATTTGATTCCAAGTTTTGAAAACAACAGATGAATTACATGGGAGGTTTCGACTCCTCAATAAAATGAGACCAGGAAAGAGAACTTCAGGTTGCAGAAATTGACATAGGCTGGGTTTGTCCCAGTCATTGCACATTTCAGAATTTATGATAACACTGTTTGCAATGTTTGTGAGTCTAGTTTTTTGGAAATTACTTAGGGACATCCTGACTATAAAGACAAGGTGTTTTGCACGGGTTTATGTTTAAGTTCGTGGGAAGAGAGTCATAAAGCATATCTTCCATGTCCACCTTCTGCTGGATATTGAGAAAACTCTTTTCTCTTCGCCTAAGCACCTGTGTTGAATTTGGTAGCTGTGGTGTTTGGACTGATTCAGCAGTAATTAATCTCCAGGCTAATTATGAGCTCTGTTGTCATTTTACTAGCTGTAATTAAACTGCATAGCTGGAGAAAGTTTGGAAACTACGGTTTCCAAGAAAACTCTTCCCTGTAACTTGGCAAGGAGCTCAGGAGTGACAACATAATCAACCAATTAAATATAAGCTGGAAGCCTGATGTCCTTCAGGATGAGTTTATAGGAAGAAGACAAATGTATGTTCACAAGAGGCACCTGCTGTTTCACTGCTGCCTTTTTGGAAAGAGCCTGGCATATTCTAGAGACCGTCTCTCATTAATCCTTTTGATAGCATTACTAAACAAGAAGTGGGGCAAACATTCGAGTCTCTTTAAAACAGATGAGACAATTAACATCATAAGTTCAACTGTCTAGTCAAAGAACATAGTGACCACGGGTCATAAGAGATTTCAATAATGTGTTTCCTTTCGGAATGTGATGTTTATCTACGTGGATTTCTATAGCAACCTCCAAATAAGTAGGAAGATTGTACTAGCAAGGAGATGAGAATATTCCCTTTTGGTGAATACATTATTTAAGACTTTTGGGCAAAATTCTGCTTTATTTTTTTATTCTAAGGTAAAAAAATATAGATCACATGCCAAATATAAGCTAACAGAGGACATATGTTGTTGAATCACACCGGCTTTGGCCTTGCTCAGTGGGGCTACTTTGAAGAGATGAGTAAGAGGCTACATCTGCTCCATACGCCCCTAAAAATAAACCCTCGTGTTTACTGTGATAAATAATCATTAGGCTTCCAATGCTTGATATTAGTAGGAAAAAGTTCCTATTGAAAAGAAATGATCTCAGTAAGACCATGAACTGTGTAATACAAATTGTTGAATAAATAATGAGATAGGTGAGATGTGGAAAGACCCCAAATTATGAAGCTGGTACTTGAATGACTGAAGTCTGAGGAAAAGGGACCTCTATCCATTGTCCTCTACTCCTGTCAGGAAGCCTAGCTCCTTGATTCCATTGCTTCAAATGCAATTCCATTTTGCAAAAGATGAATCAATAAGCAAATGAACGGGTTATATCATGAAGTCACATACACATATGCCATTGCTCTCATAATTACGAAAAAGTGATAGCAACCACACCCAGGCTCTGCCTTGTGTTAAATTTATGACTCAGTCACTTGGTTAATAAAAGCTTGAGTTCCAACTTCAGTATGGACTATAACAACCACAAATTATGATTATCTCCCAAGAGTATGTATCCTCTCCCTGGTATGCTGAGGAACAAATAACCATAGTTACAACTATTCCTTTATAACAACAGACAAAACTGTAAATGGTGAGAAATTTAGGCTTTGCTTATTGACTTTGATTTTAGAAAATAAAGGACACTTGAATGGAAATATCCCAGTACACGTTTACTGAAGGACTGACAACAATGTGAACAAATCTCAAAAGCCCTGTGCTGAGTACAGGAAACCCAACTCAAAGTATTGCATACACTTTGGTTATATTTATATGAATTCCTGAATTAAGTAAAATTATGGAGACAGAACACTTCTTAGTGATTGCCAAGGGCTGGAGGTTGACTTCCATGGGGCAGGAAAAATTTCAGGACTCTCAAACTGTGCTTTATCTTCATTCTAGTGCTGATTGTATGGTTCTATCCTTTTGTCAGAATTCCCATGCTAGAAAGGGTGAATTTTACTGGCTGTAAATTATGCCTCAGTAAGCCTGAGCAAAACATGATTCTTAATGTTTCACAGGTGGAATTACAAGTAAAATGTAAAAGAATAGTCAAATCAAAGCATAAAACCACAAATACCTACAAATCACATCTTGAGTAAGGAGAAGTCAGACTCAACTTTTGAATTGATTTAAACTGATAGAAAACCTTTTAATGTATAGATCTAGAATGGAAAATGCTAACTATACGCTTTTATGTAAGTGGCTTCCCTTTAATTATCTTTGGTTGATGACTAAATTCATTTCAGTCCTACTGATCCTCATAGTTTGAAAATTATTTAGGTCCTGCTAATGTTATCATGGCACTGAGTGCTTTCTCTGGTTTGGTATTAGATATAGTAAATTATTACTAATAATTGGCATGTAGCAGTTTTTCCATATAAAACACAATCTTGCTTTGGAACAATTAGGAAATTCGTAATCATGGAAATAACTAAGAAAGTAGCAATGCATTTTTTGGGAATGGCTAACGTGTTTAATAGTGTGAGCAGGTACACAGTGGTGTGTGCAGCTCCACTTACCATGCCTGTCCCTCTGTTCCAGGGCATACCACACTGTGTGGAGATCCTCTTATTGAGTCTGTGGGTTCTCAATGAGCAGGAGTCACAATGCATACATTTTTGTATCCTATCACCTCAGCAGTACAGTGTTTTTGAATGAAAAAGTGAAAAATTATGGCTCTATTTTAAGTGAATCATTTCCATGGTAAATAGATTTTTGCAAAGAGTTGGGTTGAGTGGTATGAATTGTGAAATGTTAAGATTGACATTTGAGGGCATTAGTCTGTGTTATTGTAGGTGTGACCTTCCCTTGAGGCATGTACCTGGACTGAAGTCTCATTGAAACTTACTCTTTTCTTTTTGGATAAAGTAAGAATTACCCAAAGCTTTTAATATGTTGATTAAAAAATTTACAGTTAATATAACAACGTAATTTGTCATTTAAGAAAAATGGCACATTTTAAAGATTCCTCTGCCTTGTAAATATAATGTATTATCAATTTTAAAGCATTTATTTTTTGCAGGACTAATTTATTTTTCTTGGAAGTATTGGTATAGTGTTGTCAATTCAGATCATTCCGTTGCTCAAATAAGAGGTAACTTTGTTAGTTTTATTTTTTAACATAGTACATGAAAGTCTGATTCAAACATCGTTTTAATAATTGTAACATTGTGATCCTAGAGCTGAATTTAAGATTCCTATTTCATTTTATCTTGTTTAGTTTGCTTCTCTTGCTTTCTGGCAATCAGACAGCCACTTTCAAGTGTCTGACTGCTTCCACATCACGGAAGATGGAACTTTCCTTAGCAAACCCTCAGAATGGCTTGCTTATTACAGACTCAGTTAATTTTTCTCAAACAGTGCAAACAATATTATCAGCTCCTTTTTGTTGATCTATTTCTTTGAAGGACACTGCACACCTCTGTGGCTTCATTTCACAATTTATCTTGATTCTGTTGCCCTTCGCAAATCATATTTATCCTCATCTCACCTACTGCAGGCTTACGAATCAATACATCAACTTACAAATATTTGCTGAGTACTTTTTGTGATGGGGACTTGTTGTTTGTCTTACCAGGGAAACATTTCCCTTTTCTATGGTCACTAGACTTCGTTTTTTCTTTGGAGATCCTTCCCTCCCGGCCCTCAGTCAGATGCTTAGGATTCCCCAAGAGCTCTGCCTGTGGGCATGTGACTCCGACTAGCCAATCAGTGGATTCATTCCTCTGGCCCCAGGGACGAGTATGGAGGCACTGTCTGAAACCGACCACTGGGATTTCTATGACTTTTTTTGCTGAAATTACTGGAAAGAGAAGCTCTCTTTTGGCCTGGGTTGGTAACCAGGTATATTTCTGGGTCTATTTTGAATCCCATTAAAAGCTCTTTATAACTCCCACTATAAGAGAATGAAGCCAATAGAAGGAAAACCAGAATCAAAAATAATCAGAAATGTGCTCATGTATTCTTTAGAAAGCCTGACCTAACTTGTGTCTGATGATGACATCAGGCTGCATCTTGACTTTAGAAGCTATTATTTTTTATTCTAATTTGAGTTGTGTTTCTATCCTTCCCTAAAAAAGACTACTTTTAAAACACTATACACAGAGTTTATGGAAAACACAAACTTCTGTCTTTTAAGTATTTACCATAAATCAGGAAGTATAAAACATGATTGCATAGTCAATATTACTCTTCAAAGCATCAAATTTTTCTTTATATCTCTGAAATTATAGCCCGATGTCAGGAGTATTTGCATATATCCTTATTTTCTATGATAGATTGCAGAGAGGAAAACCTTCTCTTCTATTCACATTCCTGTCCCTAATTTCTAGCATTGAGTTTTGTACATGGAAAATATTTAGCAATGCTTAATTGAATTTACCTGAAAATGTGATTAATATTACTTAGTGATTTATGGTGAAAGCCAAATAAATGATTAAGATCATCACATCCTATAATTTTAGGGTAATTGGCGTTTCTTTTTCATCTCAGAAAGGTCCTTTTTCAAATTGCTACCACTGGTTGTTTTGTGGGTTTTTTGTTTTTTTGTCGTTTTTTCTTTTTCTTTTTCTTTTTTTTGAGCAAGCCAGGCTCAATACAAGACAGACGTAGTTTTGTGAAGATAGAAGATAAAAATTGGTAGAATATGGCCTCAGGGATCTGTTTTTTAAAAGGAAGATGCTTCATTATCAAAATTAAATCAAATTCACTTGTTCATCTACTAAACTTACATTCATAAAACATAGCATTCCAAGTTTAACAAGGAAAAGCAAATGATGAAAAGAAATCACTTCCAAGAATCAAAAATGTGCTTTAACAATCATATCTTGAATGTTAATCATTGTTTTTGACCTGCTCTAGCTTAAATTGCTCTTAACTACTTTTACACAGTCCCATTGTGAAAGCATTCCGTCACTATTAATTAGAACCAAATGTCCTGACATGTTCTGATTCTTCCATTATTCTCAGAACTGTGTATCTTTGTTCTTCCTGGAACAAACTGACATGAACTTCCTGTCTAATCTCTTTCTGTGTTCAGACATGGAAGCACCTGAAGCTACTTTGTACAAGGTATACTATTAGATATCACACTGAATATTTTGGTTATATTTTAATCAATACAGGGAATGAATGGTCTTCCTGCTATAGTTATATGTATTTGGGGACAGAAAAAATACTTTTTATTACTGTAGCTAAGATTCGGAGAAGGAACTGAAAATGAATAAATGATATTCAAGAGCAGTATCCTATTTATCTTAGATAATGTCATTCTGTGGATACAAAATAATGATGTTTTAAGTTTAATAATTTCTTTTGATGTTTTCATTAACATGTTTTTCATAAAAGGATGCAATATTGTGATTTATAAGAAATATATAGTCAGTTATTCAGATGACCTAAGTGTTTATTTCTCATATATATTTGGTCTCCATCCACAATTCTGACTTACAGCTTCCCAAACACTCAGAATTTCCTAAGTGCTAATGGCTGTAAAAGTGTCCCTCGTTGTGTGAATGAGATGATTTGGGGGAGCCACTAAGGATGGGGGCTGGTTGTCAGGAGATCCAACCATGTGATCAGAGGGTTGGAACATCCTCTCTGGGAAGAGAAGAGGATTTGGAGGTTGAGTTCAATGACCAGTGACCAATGATTTAAGCCTATGTAGTGATGTGCCCATTAAAAAAACAAGAGGAAGGGAAGTGTTCACACCTAAGGAAGGTGTCATGGGAACCTCTAGTCTGTAGCTGTTTAGTGAGAATCACAGGGAACAACCTGGGCTTGTGCCTGTTATCTGAGGGCCCTCTTGGAAAAACTGAGCTTTTAACCTGTGGAATATGATGCTGTTTTTGGATAGATGGTGTCAGAGTGGCGCAAAATTGAGTTTGTTGATATGGGGAAAACTTTATGCGTACTTACTTGGAAATTGGTCTCAGAATACCCTAAATCAAAGAACAACTGCTGGAATAAGATAAACTCAAGTGTGTATCCTGACACACCCTTTACTAGAGCTCCTTTTTGAAGAAGAGTTATTTACCCTTTTCAGGTTCTGTTTTCTTGTCTGTTCCCTCTGGAGTCTTATGAGGACTAAGTCTTATGATGTAGACGAAGTCAAAGTACACTGCTGGTGGTAGGGTAGTTACAAGTTAGCATGAATAGTTATCACTGCATGATATTTCCCATTTCCTTCCTAGGAAACATGACGGGCAGGCAATTCCATTGTTCAGGGTTGACTGGGCCTTATGACTGGCTCGGCCTCTGTCTCCACTTTCCAGGTTTGTTCCTTCAAGGGTACATATGAGGTTGAATCCAGAATGGAGAAAATCTCTTTTTCAGTTCATACCTCTAGGGAGCACAAAAATGAAAAAATCGTAGAAAAGAACAAGCTGAAAATACTATCAAATTGTGAGAATAAATGCAATGTTGGTTTTCATGTAGCTGAGGATTTTTTGTTAAAGGAACTAAATTCTAACAAAACTAGCTTTGATCAAAGAAGCTGACCCAATTTCTTACAAGAAATAAGTATGTTATTGAGACTGGAACAGTTTATTGCTGGAATAATAAAGACCAGGAGAGGAAGAATTTTTTTGTCTCTTTTGTTCTCTGATAAATTTCAACTCATAAAGTAGTATCTAGAATATCAGAGTTGCTCAATACCTAATTTTTATTATTTTTAATTGTTTTTATTATTTTGCATTGCTATATTTCACACCACACCCACCACCAGAGTTCTAATCCTCTTTATCACCACCTTGTCCCCTCCTCCCTTCCTTTGTCCCCTCCCCCATGCCAGCCACAATTTTCTAGCCTGCAAATTTTGTAGAGGTTTGTTTGTTTGTCAATAGCTAATTATTGAAAGAATGAATGGTTGCTGCTGAAAGAAAGAGCAGGTGGACATGGGCTGAATTTTAGGCATGATATATGTGACCATATAAAATAAATGAGGAGAAACATGGATAACCTTGGAAACCGAAGGTCCTCGTCTCTGAAAATCTCTAAGAGAAGGTTCTACTTTTATTTCCCCAAGATCATGTCAGTGTAACTTTTGAAGAGGACAGATCAGCTATATTCTGAGGTTTGAAGGTTCTAGAACTCTCATAGAAATCTCCATATCTGAGTGCAAGAATTTTCCTCATCTTAGACCTTGGAGACCTTTGCCAAACATTACCCAGTTAATCTTCTACCCCTAGCCATACCTTAAAGCAGATTTTTCTGCTATAGATCCATCTTGCTTATTGCACTGTTTTGTTGCAAGCCACCTGTTACCTGTGTGTACAGGCGATAATGACCCCAGTGTTATTTATTTATTGTTCATCTTTCCTTCACAGAAAACAGGAACGAGTACCTCTTTCATATCTGGGCCATAAGTACATACACTGTTGCTTTCTGTCTGCAGACAAAGGAGAAAATTTTTGTTCAAGTTTTCATAGATAATAATGATTTTCTCTGCCCCTGATCATCTTCAGCCCAGGATATCATAATGCTGTATAGTTCTACTTTCTTTCTGAAAATTGTGTAGTAGATCAAAGTGCCTCTTCCCTTTCTTTGAATAATGCTTTATTCATTCAGACTTCTATTATGAAATAAGAATACTTACGAAAAAAATTCCTGGAAACTGGGTAGAAAACAGTGCTCATTTTATAATCAGTTTGAAATCAAATGGTAATTATTTTGAGAAAGAACTTTCTTAGTATCATGCTGAGGTAGCAACAACTTTTTAAGACAATGCAACTAATTTAATTATTGGCTGTATTTCTGTTGCCAAAACATCTGGACAGATTTTATGTTAAATGATCTAATGTATATAAAGCCAAAGTCTAAAAATTCTTATTTTGGCTATTTAATAGTTGTAAAACACAGCCTAGACAATTTCTCCTGACCCTTAGTACAGCTCAGGATGGCATAACTGGAAGACAAGTTTGAAAAAGATCAGAAAGTAATCATTACATATTTAAAACTCACATATCTAAAAAGACCTTATGATGATGTTGCTGAAACCAAAGAACCCAACTCACTAAAACCAATCTAGTTACATTGTATATATAAGTAAAAGACAATGCGTCTGGTGAAATTAAGAGGACTCAATCAGCAAGACTTCCATTCTCTCCAGTTCACTTTGAAGGTATAATTTATGAAGGTTCTCTAAAGTCATATGTAATACAAATGACAATATTTCTAGAACTATATTTGTGCTCTGTAGGATTCATGAGTAATAATGCCTGGAGCACTCCAACAAAGGTAGTTGCATGAATTAATGGGGCATATCTGGGCATCCGTCCAATAAAAATGTTGGCTGAATATTTCCTTTGGGGGAGAGATATGGCGAATGGAATGGCTTGAAGCAACTGATGCTGGTTAAACAGTACATCTTCCTTACTCTTTCCACTCATTGCTGAATTAGGTCAGCTGTGTATCTTTGAGAGAAGAAAAAAACTTGAAGGGGCAGGTTTACTTTAATGCAGGGAGTCAATTTTCAAGTAATTTACTTCTTTTTAGCTAGACGGACATTGCATATGAACACCCAGGCTTACGAGCAAGCCCGTAATAATGAAGTGTCTACATTTAAGGCTGGTAGCTGATTTATACTGCACACTTCCTAGAAGATCAAAGTAAATGCTTAATTCTCAATTTCTATGCAACTATATACGTGAATACATTTATTTTGTGTTGGGAACAGTGGGAGGAAATGGAATGACATTAACCAGGTCTTACAGGAAGACATTCTTTTTTTCCTGATTTGAAGTAGGTCACATTGCTTCCCATGGAAATAGAAGGAAATAAAAACTCTAGGCTCCTAAGAACCTCTGTGCCTCACTTACTAATTAGAAACAGAAGTGGCAGGGAGGTCATGAAATGACTGGTAATGGGCATAGAAGAAAGGAGAGTGTGGTGGGAGAGAGCTGAGCTGCGTGGACTGTCACCTGCTTTTTAGAATTGGTCTGAAGGTCACTCTCTCCTTTAAGAGTCATGGAATGGTTGAAGAAGAACTTTCAGAATCTGAATATTTCAATCCCATTCCTCACTTTTCAGGCATGTTAGGGCAGGTCACTTCCCTTCTCCTGAGCACCATTTACTTCATCTACATCACTACAAACATAAAAACTCTCCTCCCTGTTTTGCACTCATTTTAGGAGATTCCATTGAAATACTGTGTGCAGAATTGTTTTGCTGGTTGTGGATAACTATGTCACTGTGAAGTGAGGATATCATTATCCTTTCTAATGGAAAGCTCCCTGAGGGCTTATACCTTTCATAAACCGCTTCCAGCTGCCTACTTTTTTTTCCCAAACACTCTTCCTTTGGCTCTTCCTTCTTTTTTGTTCTAATTACATCCAGGAGGAAGCCTCCATTAGGAAATAATGAGCTTTAGTACCTTCATTTACCATCTGCTTCCCCTCCCCCTTTGAACATATGAAGGTGTGTCTCAGTCTCAAGACCTTATGTTGGCTGTAGTCAGGCAGATGGGAGGGATTCAGATGAGAAAGATTCTTTTTTGTCAGTGTACCAAGGTCATATTTGGATTTGGGGCTGCCATTGGAAGCCAGATGGTAGCTAGAAAAGAGGCCCTGTTTAGAACCCTGCCATGGAGCACCCTGGCCCTATTGGCATTCATTTGTGCAAACCTGCATTTATTTATTCAGCTAACATTTATTGTGTGCCTGTTATGTGCCAGATACTCTGCTAGATGTTGATGACATGAAGTTGAATAAGACAGACTTTGTCTTGAATTGCTCACTGCCTAGTGGAGAAGAGAAATGCATACACTCAGGTAATTGTAGTGCAATGTTTCTTGTGCAAGAGAATAGTGTTCTAGCACTGAGTCTAAATTTGGATGTGGGGAAGGCTAGAAATGCGGAGTTACTTTCAAAATTTGGGCTTTTCAGAGAAAGCACTGCACTCTCATCTCCTTCTGTGTCTATTGGCAAAGGGAGCTGGTTTGTGGACCAGTAAGTACCTAGCTGATACACACAGCTCCACATATCTCTTTTCCTTTATAGGATATGTCCATCTTGGGATTCACCTCAGACAGAACAGCAGCATGGGAAGTATGCGTATGTGTAGAGAGAGAGTAATAACCTCCCTATCTCTATTTTTAATGACCATGCGTCATCTATTGTTTAATGAAGAGGGTGGTAATTAGGTCCTAATAGGGAGCAGATGGTATACAAAACTATTACAAGGGTGTGAGTATAACCCCCACACAAGGGATTGTGTAGGAATCTGGGCATAGTGGCAGCTGAATTAATACAACCTCTCTGTCCAAAGGGCAAAAGAGGGTGATCGTTTTTCAGGAAAATAGTAGAAGACAGTCTTGTAGAATTGAGTTGTTTTGAGAGGTATAGTGACCTTCAGTGGAAGGACATAGCTGACTTCCATGCTCTCTAGACAGAAGAGACCCAGACCTTACCTTCTTCTTCAGATCTCTGGTGCTCTCCACTGTCCAGACCCAGTCAGAGTCTGCAGGGGCTGAGATGCTATAAATTTCAGCACACAGACCACTAAAGAAGTGTAGTGTGGACCTCTAGGGGCAAACAAGGCAGTACCCACAGAATTTAGGGGCCTCAATTGTAAGATGCCACTATGAAAATATAGACTTGTCTGCTCTCCGGACTTGATATGCATATAAATATATATGCATATATATTTATATTATGCCCATATACTGATATACACATTACATAAGCACACACTTATGCACATAGACATACACACACACATGCAACTGTGTGTGTCTGTATATAGTTGAAAAGAAATGAATTGTGTATGTTTTCTGAAAATAATAGCAGGTGAGTTCTGTATAATTTTTACTTATGTGAGATGCTTAGAGAGACATGAAACAAATGCTGTTTTCTTTTAAAATTTTCTTTCTTATGAAAAATTTCAAACATACACAGAGTGGAGAGAAGGGTATAATAAACCCTTAGTTTCCATTATCTTGTCTGAACCCTTGTCAATTCATAACCAATCTTATTTCATTTCCATTCCCATTCATACTACACAATCTTATTATTTTGAAATTATTTTGAAATACATCCTCCAAATGTACCATAGCATTCCATGTTTGGCTTTTGGCAGGCCAAAATCATGTTTAAACTATTTTCAATGGATTGCTTTTCTCAGATACATTATATTTAGGAGTTGAATTATAGGCAGAAATGGATATATTTTTTGAAAGCTTGTCAGCACCGCTTAACCCTAACTTATTTAAAACAATAAAACTATGATTACAAATTATAATCTAGTCGTGTGATTTATATAACTTTTTTTCTGGGGTTTAAAAATAATGGCTTCTGTTAGTATTGGGAATTTTGGAAGCCAGATGATGCCTAGAAAAGAGCCCCTGGCTAGAACCCTGCCATGGAATACACTGGCCCCATTGGCATACAGTTATCTCTTTGTGGTTAAGTAAAACAAAAGAAAGCTTTATTTGGGAATTTAGTTGTCTCCTTTACGCCCTATATTGGGAACCGTTGTGCAGAACTATTTACTATAAAGAAAATTGTTTCTCTCTGATTTGTAATGTCTTATCTTCCTTATATCATTTTTCAGTGCATGAATGGTCCTGTGTTGGGAATTTGTTTTTATTCCTTTGCTTTGTTATATTTTTAATTATTGTACCAATATCACATTATCTTAATTAGTAGCTTTATCATAATTTTTCATATCTAGTGTTTGGAGTCTTGAAAGCATCCTGTCCTTTCTTGGCCTGCGGTGGTGTGCAAGCAGATTCCCCTTGTCAAACTCTGTGGGAAAAAACCCTGAGGCTAGTTAGCAGTTGATTTCTAAAGTGACCTGAACTGCAACTCATGTTTGTTGAGAACCTTGAAAATTTTCTGGAAGTTTAGGAACGGAAGACGACTTGAGTCTGAAGTTTAAGACAAACAGGAATAAAATCTGATTTTATCTTTATCTGTGCATGTGCTTTTTTAGTAGACTATAGGAAGCTTGATTGAAAGAAAAAGAATATGTCTTTGTCATATTTGTGTGCTGAACACAGAGTCCATATCCCTTTATTTAATATTGTTTCCACTGACTTTGAGAGCTTTAGTTGCAAGATCTTTTGTCTCAGTGACAAAAAGAGTAAGGTTGTGAAGAAATGAAAAATGATTGACAGGAAAACTCAGTTGCCTCAAAAAAAAAAGAAGACTTGAACCATGAACCCAAGGGGCAATGCCTTGAAGGAACATATTAATTGACTGGTGATTGAAAGACATTAACGATATTCCATTAACTGGCTGCAGTACAACCGACTCACCAGTAATTTGATAATGGAGGAACTGAAGCTTAGGGACTGTCAAGTTATCTATGACTCTGGAACAGCTTACCACAGACTTGGTGGCTTTAAAAACACAGTTTTTATCTCACAGTTTCCATGGGTCAAGATTCCAAACGCAGCTTATATGGGCCTTTCATGTAGGCTCTCACCAGACTAATAATGGGGTTGGCCAAGGTTGCACTTTTATCTGCACAAAAAACTGGGGAAGAGTCCACTTCCATGCTCATTTGAGTTGTTGGCAGAATTCATTTCCTGGTTGCTCTATGACTGAGGGTCGCAGCTTTTTGCTGCTGTTGGGGGTCACCCCAGGCCTTAGGGGCCACTTTCAGTTCTTGCCATCTGGGCTTCCCCGGCAGCAGGCTTCCTTCATCATGCAAGAAGGAGAATCTGTCCTAAAGAGAGCTCAGTCCCTCTTTCGGTGGCTTTACGTGATTAAGTCAAGGTCACTCAGGATCATTTCCCTTCTGATTTACTAAGACATCAGCTGAGTTGGTATTTCACAACATCTTCAAAAACCTTCACCAATGCCATATCAGTTGTTGAGAAAAAAAGTCACAAGCTTGGCCCTCATTCAGAGGGGTACGTCATCAGGTCACCTATGAACACTAGGGGGCGCAGAAGCCATAGGGCCTAGAGGCTCTTAACCACTGGGTTAAAATGAAACAGGAGAAAATGTGTTCTCTGTGATTACCACCTGGTTCTCTTAGAGTAAATGGCATTTCTGGGACATGACATGTGGAGGAAGAGGTATCTGAGGTGGTGTGGTCCATTTTGCCACGTGGAGTTTGTGACCACTGGAAAAGGCTTTCTAGGCTGTTCAGGAAGGTTGTGTCTCAAAGGCAAGGAGTTTGCTGTGGCTTTTCTCCCCTTTGGACAGGTGTTGGTTCTTAACTCCACCAGGCAACCATCGTCAGCAGCAGTCAGCAGCCCAGGAAAGAGTTAAGCCTTGACGCTCGTTCCTGGGCCAGGAGATTTGGATTACATGCTTAATTGTGAATGGAAGCTTATGCTTAGGGTCCAAGCTAAGTGACCTGAGAAATTCAGTAGCCACATTTAAAAAGCTGCTCACCAGGACAAGAATAAAAGGAGTTGTGGAGCACATTGTTGGCATAAATGCCAGGCAAACAATTGTCTTCCTGGCTGTGTGACAATGCCCGGAACAGGTGATTCTGTGTGTGCCTTTTGTGCTGTATGTCTTCCTTCACCCTCTGGCCCCAGCTTGAGAAAAATTTCCGGCACAGTGGGGATTAGTGCCTAATGGCAAGAGAAAAAGCAATTAGCATTTCCTAACAGCTAACCAAACACAAAAGCCTCCACTACCCTTGCACAGAACACCTTTGACCATTCATGGCTCCTCTATGGCAAAACTGTGCACCTTACAATTTGTGCTTAATTATACAGGAAAAGAGAGATCTGCTTCTCCAGGAGAGCTTCTGAGAACCTGTTGGGGAGAGCTTTCAATTTTAATTACAGAAGAAATACTGGCTGAGGCAGTGTTGAAGGGAAATTACCTTTCCTTTCCCTCTGATTTTTGCAAAACAGCTGGCCAAACAGCATACCGCAGCTCTGTTTAGGCAACCTGTGTGGGGTGGCTGCTGGCAGTGCTGGGGTTCATTTTGCAAATCAGCTGGAAAGATTTCTTTGGGGCTTAAGGAAGCTAATTTAAACATTGCCTGTGTACAGAAACTTTAATCCCTCTTAATATGTCAGCTGTGCCATCAGTAAGGCAGACCTCCTGCGCTGGCGTTCTCGCGAAGAAAACCAATACGGTCTTCATTATTATTATTCCGACCAGCAGCGCCTAGACAAAGGAGAGGAACAAGAAACAAATCATCCCGGTGACACCCAGATCTTTCCTATCTCATCTTGACAGGGTTTGTTTCCACGCGGGCGCTCCGTTCCCCCACCTTTCCCTCAGCTATCGCCTCCTGTTACTCTTTATGGTAATTGAAGCTGGGCCCCGAAGCCCTCAGAGGCTTGTATCTTCTTCTCACATGAGTGACGCTTCAGTGATAAACTTGAACTTAAAGTTACTGAGGCGGAACTGAGGGTTCATTTGATAGCTGGTGGTTTTCAGCAGCTCTGCGGGGCTCCGGGACACAGCGTGAGGTAGATTGTTAATGTCCTGTGAGGGAAAACAATAACACATTTCATTAATGCGTTTGTGTGTGAAGCGTCCATTAGTGCACTGGAGGTATTAATGACGTTATGCTTCAAACTGACAGGTGGGGCATGACAGGAATTGCAAGGTCGGATGGGAACAGATGACACGATGAACAAATATTTGAATGGCTTCCTTTGCCTGTGGGTCAAATGGTGGGTGGAAGGAAGGGAGGGGGGGGGCGGGAAAGGTACCTTTTGTTTTAACCTAAAGCAGGAACAGCAGCAGAAGAAAACACACACAGGCTTTTGTGTGCACATGTGTTCTTGTCCACCCAAAGGAAACCAGAGTCTGACAGTGGTTAAAGCAGAAAGGCAGACTTTGCTTAGGAATGATTGCCACTGAGGAAAAGATGGCTCAGCTTAGAGCTGGGCTCAATTCCAAGTTCAGCCTTGACAAGTGGGGACTTGCAGCCAGAGGGGGCACTGGATGGAATATTACTGAGGAAAGTTCAGCGGGGAGGGGGCATCAGGAGTAAATGGACTTGACAGGATTCTTGCTGAAGGCAGGCCAGTTAGTCAGATAACAAAGGCAGAGGATGAGAAATCTAATCAGATATTGAAGGGCATAGATATTGAAGGTCATTAGATATTGAGGGTGAGAGTTTTTTTCTAAACCAACTAAACAAGATTCTTGCTAAAACTGGGCAATGCAGGCCCAACAATTATGGACACTGAAGGTCAAGAGGAACCTGATGAGTCCAGGAGAGAGTATTTTCTCCCCTCTCCACACACATCTGGACATTGCTAGGAGGTAGGGAGGTTGACGACTAGCGGAAAGCCACAGGTCATGTGATGGTTGAATTACAGGAAGGGGCCGAGGGAACACTTGGCTGCCAGGAAACTTTTCTGGGGCAAAGCTTTTTCCAGAGGATTCTATTATCAGATCAGGATGGAGGTAAAGTGGTGCATTCTCTTTCCAGTCTGATAACAGTGTGTGTGTGTGTGTGTGTGTGTGTGTGTGTGTGTGTGTGTGTGTGTGTGTAAGGGATGGGAATTTGGAAACACAAGTATTGGTCAATTAGATTGATGGACCTTTCATTGAGCCTCTGGTGGCATGAGACAGTTACTGACTGGTAATGAGAGAAAAACATGAAGCAGACTTGACATTGATCTCTAGTAACAGGGAGTTTGTTGCATATTTTGTAAATATTCAGAATGTGACAAGTGTTGAAAGAGGGGTCAGCCAGTGAAAAGTACCTTGGAAAACAGACCAAACATAGCTAATATTTACAAGAACATACATCTGGGTTTGCCATGGAGTGCCCTGGGATAATTACTGCATATGGCATAATTACATAACATGCCTGTTGTCCCAGCATAATTACTGGGATGCTTAAAATATCCCAGTTTGAGGGCAAATGAATCTCTAATGTCACAAGGCAGGATAATGATTCCTCTTGGTGTGGAGAGGAGAAGGATAGGGTACAGGGAGGGGATTTTAGGGCGATTTTCTCTTTCTGTGTGGGATCCACGGGGGTGGTCACTGCGTGCATAAGATGGTAGCCTTCTCTCTCTGTGCATTCTGCTGTAATCAAAAAGGTTCTATTTATTTTTTGGTAAGTTTTGCAGTTGGAAACACCCTAACCCTCAACCCATTACTCAGCTCATTACTCTTCCATATATGTCAACAAAATTGGCTTTTAGCTAAAAGGAGGAGTGCATGTACTTCTAACTTCTCGTATTTTAGCTCATCTTACCTGACAAAGGAGAACTGCCTACGCCTTGATCAAGGCCCCAGGACTGAAAAGGGTCCCAAAGGTATTCTGTGAGAAGAAAGAAAGAAGAACCTCAACATGACTCTCAGATGAGGCCTGGGTCCCAAATTCTGCAATGATAGCCCAAATCTCTGTCATTGTCATTTGCATCCCAGAGATGCTAATAATTATAATAAAAACAATCATGGCAATGCAATTCACTGAATTTCTTATATAAGCTGATTTGGGCAATTACTGTTCCGTTTTTGCTTTGATAATGAGACATAGAAAAAGTACTTGCTTTTCTCCCTGGAGTGCAGCAGTCAAATGCTCGCTGTGGATTCTAACTGTGGAGGGTTTGACGGCTGCAGATGGGCCGGGAGATTCCAGCCACACACATCTCAGGAAGACAACTGTAATTCAACAGGAAAGATTGGAGCCTTTGGCTGCTTCTCTGAGGAGGGTGCCTTTTGTTTTCTCTCTTCAGGTTCCAATGGTCTTTCCCAGCCAAAAAAGACAATTCTATTGCTGTTCTAAAGCAGAGTGAGGGCTGACCTGGAGCTAAATTTGCCAGAGAGTGGGGCTTCCCATGCCGGGAGAATCAAATACTAGCTTGCGCAATCATAGATGGCAATCTACACAAAAGAGGTCATTGCAGAATTAGACCTCATGCCTTGTAAATTTTTTCCCCTGAAAGTGATTTTTATACCTGTTTTTATAATATTATTAGTGACCCAAGATTTGGCAAAATTAGAATGGACCTGGAAGGAGTTAAATTGATAGCAGCAAGATTGAGTCCCCCAAGTATTTATCTGGTCAATTAAAATGTTACTGGCACTCAGACAAGGTAGAAACATCTAGGATGCTTCAAGACAGTTTTCCTCCCCAGTTAGAAGTTGAGTATGGCATTTTACTTTCACTATTTATTCATTGTGAGCCTGCTCCGAGTCAATGCTGGAAAAGACGGAATGGCAGGAACGAGCCAAAGATTTGTGATTGGAAATATTTTATGCCAAACTTTTTTTTGAATCAGGTATAGAGAAGTTGATTATGTCCTCAGTACCCCTTTCTTCATTCCACTGTCTCCTGGACTTATTTTTGCATCTCCCTACCCCTCCTTGAAAGCCCAGCCAAGATCCTGTTTTCTCTGAGTCAGCCTGGATTCTCCAGTGAAGTCTGGGTGGATATATGACGGACTCTCTAAACCCTGACTTCCCTCTCATATAGGCCCCATCACAACTCTGTCTCTGCCACTAGAGTGTGGGTCTCCCTGGGTCCCCAGAGCAGAACTGGCATAGCTGTTCAATAAATGGATGCTAAGGGCAATACAGGAAATGATATCTATGAGGTAGCAGGACATTGCCTTTCATTAGGAAATTACCACAGTCTGAAATAAAATATTTGATTATTTTGTTTTGCATGTCTCAGATGATAAACTCAGAGTTGAAGTCCTGAGTAAGTAAGTGTTAATGCTTGTGTAGATAGTACTCCTATCCTGAGCATATGGAATTACTGAGAATTGACTGTCTTTGGTCTAGAAAAATGGCAGTTTCAGACAGTTCAGCCTATTATTTTACTCTCAGCGTTAATGGATATTCTAATTGAAAACAATGTGCTTTCTTTCCTACAAATTCTAGTAAGCTTTGCCAAGTAGGTACAAGCATCTGAGAGTTCTTTTTTAAGGAAAGCTCCCATGTTGTTGAGCTGTTGCTGCCTCTGATGATATATGACTGTCTGACTTTGACAGCGGTAGCTGATGCTGCTGGTGTCGGTTCAGAAGAGGTTGAGTGCTATCCAGAAGGGAAGCCTGTCTCCTGATGCCTGTGCCATGCTCAGTAGTGTGACCTTTCTGCCGGGGAATGACTTCTGGCAGATGGCAATGAGCTAAAGGTCAGGGTTGTCATTAATTAAGTCCAAAAAATTAAGTCTATGTGATTTGTGATGAGAATGTTATAGGATTCCGGCTGGTGGTAAAATGGAACTTTTTTTGAGGGGGAAAAGGGGCCATAGATCTTTGCTTTTACAGAATTTCTGTCATCTCATAGTTGATACACAGTAGAAAAATTTTCTTGATTTGGAAAAGGACATGTTTGTGTTGGAGGTAAAAATGGTTAGTGTCCTTAAAAGAGGAATGAGGCTGGAGCCCTAGTACCTTATAGAGAGGGCAGGAGAAATAAGAGGCCAGTCTTAGTGTAGCTGTCTGACTCTCCAATCTTTATCTGTGAAATGCCTCTTCTAAATGAACTGGCACCTGAACAGAAGGGCTAGCAAAGCTGTCATCACAGCTGTACCTCCACTGCAGGGAACGCAAAGACTGTTACAAGCATAGACATCAACATAGTTATACGTCATTGTCATTAGTCAACTGCAGTGTCACTTCCTGCTGAGCCTGAACTCAGACAAGACCTCAGAGGCCTTCTTTACACAGAGCTTTGGGCTGTGTCTAGGAGCAAATCTATTTCTTATTCCTGCCAATATCTGGAGCCACAAACAAAAATTATGACACATTGACAAGTTGATTGGCTCAATAAACTGAATATCTTATAAGTAAAAATGTAATTCAAATAGAAGTTTTCCATAGCCTTTCTTTTTATTAATAGTCTCCTCCCAACTTCTACAACATTGACATCCTGTGAAGTCTAGAATTTTGCAATTTATTTTTGTAAAATTTTCATATAAAGTTCAGGATTTAAGATAGAAGAGTATTAAGTGAAACTTCATTTGGATTTTCTTCAAAAGATATTCATAAAACTTTTAGTTTCAGCATTTTAAGGACCAGGTCTAGTTTTCAAGAGTCATGTACTTTTTGTTTGTTTCGAAATACATAGATATAATTAAATTCCACTCAAACTTTATTGTTTGCATCTTTATAAGAAAGAAGGCTATTGCCTTCATAGCTTTTTAAAAATTGATTGTTGGGGCTGAACATTGACAACACACATTTTTCTGAATTTATATTTATAATTGCACTGTGAGTTGTTTTATTTTTCATTCTTCTCAGAATAGACCTATGCTAGACTAAAGGGGATAATTTCTTCTCATTTAATTGTTAAATTCTTCCCTGCCAGACTTCAATATTTGAAAATCAATATTCATTACTAATCTTGAGTCGCCCTGCAGCTTTTATGGAAACCAACAGAACAGTAAATGAGATAAAATGGATTCAGATTGTAATGAAACATTTTCTCTTTTTTCTCTTCAATCCGTCAGGCAGTTGGGCTCAAATGCATTTGTTGCAGGTAGCCAAGGCCTCACAGCCTGTTTACTGGCCATGCCTTGAACTCAGGTGATCAGCACACAACACAAATTCTACCCCAAATGGAGAGGCTGCTGGCTATGAGGTCACAGGATCTTTGTCAGTTAAAGCTTAATGTTCTATTTGCTTGTGGTTCAGAAACTCCTGTGTTGGCATAGGCAGGCAGAATGTGAAACAGGTAAGAGTGTGTGTGTGTGTTGTGTGTGTGTATATGTATGTATGTGTGTGTGTGTGTGTGTGTGTGAGAGAGAGAGAGAGAGACCTGAAGTAGCTGTGAGAGAGAGAGAGAGAGAGAGAGAGAGAGAGAGAGAGAGAGAGAGAGAGAGAGAGAGAGAGAGAGAGAGAGAGAGAGAGAGAGAGAGAGAGAGAGAGAGAACAGATTTCTTTCTGGTTCTTCCAAATTCCAAAGTGCTCTTTTAGTACTGAGCCTATGACATGCATTTTCCTCATTCTGTTCTATGAAACTGACATATCTTAGGCCACATTATTTATAAAAGTCATCACAGGGCCTTGTGTTTTTTGTCACCTCAGAATGTCTGACTCAAATGTTCTCTGCTGCCTAGTCAAGTAGGGTTTGCAGCACGGAGGCGAACACGGGACATGCCTGGGGCTTCCTGTTGTCTTACTTAGACTCACTGCCAGCACTTGTCTGGAGCCACCAGCACTCCTGATGTCAGTAGTGATTCTTTCACAGCGGCTCTGTGTCTAAAAATGGTCATAGAGCTTAATGTTTCTTTCGACTCACTAGGATTTCTATTTACCTGACTGATATACTTGATGTTGAGGTGACTTGTAACAATGGGAAGACACGATACCAAAACATTAACTGTGAGGAACCTACCATTGTCATTTCCCATGCCTCCAGGTACTTCATTTTCTGAGACTGTGTTTTCAAAAGCTTATTCAAATTGGATCCCTTATTGTTGAAGGCAGTCCTGCCCCAGAGAAATATAACGTGAGCCTAATATATAATTTAAAGTTTTCTCTGAGCCACATTAAAAAAGTTAAAAATATGAAATTAATTTTAATAATATATTTGATTAAACTATATTCAAGATGTAATCATAAACATGTAGTCACCAAAAGAGAATCAATAAGTAGCCTAGATCAAACTTATTAGCGAGATATTTTGCACTTTTTTTTTCATGCTGTCTTTAAAATCTGTCTATATGTGTACTGTAAATCTCAGTTTGGACTGGCCATATTTAAAATGTTTATTTGACATAAGTGCCTAGTGAAGGTCTAAGGCACTGAAGCATGTAGTATGCATAGATGTATATATTTGTGTATTTATATATATGTATACACACAAATACACACACATACACATATATAATTTACTCCATAGTTGTCAATAACAATATGGCCTAGGACAACATAGGGTCATGCAATCCAGATAAAAATTAGGTTTTGATCTTTGTAAGCATTCTTTCCAAGAAGTAGAAAGGACCAACTCAAATTTTATCTTCATATTTTAATTATTTTCTATTTAAAATTACATGTGTTATATAGTGCTTTTTACCTTTTTCAGAGCATTTGCTCATTTGCTGTTCTTGGCTTCCTTGTGAAATCGTGAGGCAAATGATATGCATTCACTTTACTTTTTGAGGTGAGGAAACCAAGGCACAGTGAAATAGTGACCCCACCACCGTGTGACAATAACAGTGACCACTTATAGAGGACTGAAACCCATAAGTTCTGATCGTGCTTCTCTGGGAAAGGTGATAAAGTCACTTCCTAAAGGTGAAAATAGAGAACAATGTGAGAAGTTCACTAAATAAACGAAGATAGCTATTTGTTAATCAGGAGTCCAAGGTTCAGTTTTTCCCATGAGGTTCATTGGTAGAAGTGACTGAATATGAAGTGTTGAGAACTTTACATAGATTGCCTTATTTAAACCTCATAGCACGCCTGAGAAGATCATATTAGCTCCATTTTTTAGACAAGGAAACAAATGCACAGAGAGGTTAAGTGATTTATCTCAGGTCACACAGTCAGTTAAGTGGCAGAGTTCTAATCAAAACTCAGACTGACCTGGCTCCAGAGCAGTATCTGTAACCACCTCTTAGAGATAATTTTAGTTAACATTGGGAGTGTTTTCTTCTTTCCCATTCCATCTATTTCCCCTCTTTCTCGCTAGCCCTCTCTCCATTTACTATACGGTAGCATTTGCTATATCCTTTGTCACTTGGTATTTTAATCTTTGCTACATACAAGTATTGAAAATTTTTCATAAGTGCAACTTTTATTTTAATAGATTCTTAACTTTAGGAGGTATACATGTGAAATGGTTTTAGTTTCCCATTCATTGTTTTCAGTGTGCACTCTTCTCTTTCTGGGTTATTGGCTCTTAATGACATCCTGGTCAGATTTCTCAACTTTTCCATTGCTTTCTTTTACTACCACAGTCCCATTTGGGGGAACTATAAATTTTATTTATGTTAATACTTCAAATTTCAAGGCTTGGCTCTTTTCATCTCCCAGAATAGGCTAGTTCTAGAACCTAGAGCTGGAGATCTGGGGAAGGGGGAGATGGTGGTGGTAGAATGGGCTAGCTCTGAACTCATTGTCCCCTCCCTGTTTTTAGCCTGTAACTTCCAGTGTTGGGGACGAGAAATAACTGGTTTCAGGTATAAGGTGAGGAGAGGCTCTCTATAGCATTTCGCTTCCTTCTGGTTCCATCAGATGTTGATGTATGTGCTTGTCCTGGTCCCGTGGACATCGCTGGAGGCCCACTCAGAGGATCAGCCATATTTACCTTCTAAAGGGGCCTATAAGCCACTGAGGGCTGTGATGCCTTCTCTAGGATAAGCCTCTGATATCCAAGAGCCCAGTCCCTCCCTGAATCTTGAAGTTTTCATAGGAACCCATGGGAATCATTAAAGGTGGTTTTTGCACTCTCAAAGGATCAGGAACACTTAAGGTGGTAATGTGTTTATTTCTTCTCTGAAAGGTTACAACTTGGGCCCTTCAAACTTTAATGCAGTCTTCTCTAAGAGGTGATCCCTATTTCAGAAATCTCTCTCCATACTTGGCACCACTTTCTGAGCCTACTCTGCTGAGTTTCAGAGGGCATGGACTCTCACTGGTGTCAAATTGGGCTGCAGGCTACTCACCTCAGTGAGTAGCCTGCAGGGAAGCGAAATTCTCAGCTCTTCTTCTTCAGAGTATCCCACACACTTTAGAGTCATTCATCCTAAAGAAGGGGAAGAAACAGCAGCTCCACATGAATACAGTACCTTCCCAAAGACTATGGATGACTCTGACCTCCCCAGTGGCCATTGCAGACGTTGGGAAGAGGCAGGTTCGAGAGAGCTGGTTTTGCTGCCTCTGAATATACAAAATAAGACTGTATTTGGTTTATGGCTGCACATAGCTGCTCTGTGGCTCCCTTTATACTGGGTGCATTGAACCTTTGGTTGTCATCTGTGGGTACAGGCATCTCCAGCACTGGAACCAGCAGGAACCTGCACCATGGACATTATCTTAATTATTACCTGCTAGTTTATACAGATAACCTAATTGTCTTCTGGGCTCCCCAAATTCAAACCCAATAAAAGACATGGGTACAGATGTCTGTTTGGTGATCTCAGCAACCACAGCTGGTAATGGGGAAAATGGGGCAGGGATGGAAATACACCGATGAGAAGCTTACAGTGGGGCAGCTAGGGTGCAATCCTGTTGGAGACCCACTGAGACATCCTGTGGAAAATCCATGGCCTGCTATCCCACATTCCTTTAACTTGCCCCTGGAGGTACTGTCTTGCAGGTTCTTCTCTGGAGTCAAAGAGAGCTCCCAGACAAAGAGGAAGAGAGACACAGGCACCTAGGATGGGAAGCTATTGGCACCCTGGAAATTCTGCAGTGATGTCTGGTGACATCTGGGGGTGGGGTGCAGAGGGATTTGGGACAGGACACTAGAATACATAGTAATACTAATTAAATGAATCGTTTTCCAAATATTGGACATTTATGTTATAACATTTAATTTGCTATTATGAATCATGTTGTAATTAATAGATATGTTTTTATGGATATTTTTGTTTTATTTATTGAGTGTAGATCTTTAGATATTGACTTACTATGTCAAATGGTACAGCATTTGGGCTTATCGATACATCTTGGGACAACTTAGTTTATGGACCCAGACTTAATGTTAGGAAAAGTGAACTTATGAAAAATAAATACTGTTCAGTCAGTCTTACTAAGTAGGTATTGGAAAGACTGTCTCATTTGGAGGCCATAGATCCTCGGAAGGAGCAGCATTCTGCCGCTTTGACTAATGTCCCTGCCCAGTGGTAGAAATTAAACCTAACTGTGGAATGCATTTCTTAGAAGGGGTCTGAAATGTTGTGATTTATAAGCAAAGTACATATTTTGGTTATTCAGATGACCACAATATATATTCCTCATATATATTTGGTTTTCCTTAAGGTTCCTGGCTCACAGCTCCTAAAATCCTTGGAGCTTCTAGTTATTGAGAGTGGTAAATGTCCTTTATTATGATGATGAAGTATCCTAAGGAGCACTTAAGGATGAGGGCTGGCTGTCAGTGGAGCCAACTTTGTGACTAGAGAATTGGAATACCCAGTCCTACCCCCAGACCTCAGGAGAGGGGAGAGGAGCTGGAGATTGGGTTCAATCACCAGTGGTCAGTGATTTAATTAATCATGCCTATGTAATGAAGCCTCCATTACAATCCAAAAGGGATGGCCATGGTTGGAAGAACTTCTGGGTTGGTGAACATGTGAATATTTGGGGAGAGAACCTTCCTCTGGGAGGGTATGAAAGCTCACACCTAAACAACTCTCTACCTCGTTCTTCCTGAATTATATTCTTTTATAAATCATGGAACTTTATTAACTAGAATGTTTCCTGCGTTCTGTGAGCCACTCAGAAAATTAATTGAACCCAAAGAAAGAGGGAGTGTTGGGAACCTTACATCTATAGCACATAAGTCAGAAGTGCCTGGACTAGCAATATGGACTTGTACCTGGCATCTGCATGGTCATGGGGGAGCAGTCTTATAGGAATGAACCCTTAACCTGTGGGTTCTAATTTTATCTTCAGGTAGAGAATGTCAGAACTGAGTTGAGTATAGGACCCCCAGATGATGTAGGAGCGGTGCTTGTTGGAGGTGTGGGGAAACCCCTCCCCCACACATTGGAACTGGATCTCAGAACACTCCCAAAAGGGTCTCACCTTCATCATTGGATTCCCTTAACCCTTACCCAGTATTTGTAGAAAACTATACACATGGATGATACTGCAGAATAGGAAATGAAGAGATTTAATGTTAAAGAGGCAGCACTTAGTAGAAAGAGAAAAGAAAATCCATTCATTAAAACTTTGTTGACCATTGACTCTGTATAAGGTACTAGTTGTGGCTATTTGGGAAACAGCACGATTGAAAAGCACACTCTTGACGCCTGAAGAGCCTCTCCCCAGCTGAAGGAATTTTGAATGGTTTTGTTATAAAAAGTCAGCTGAGTTGACATCACTTGATTGCAGTTTCCTAAGAAGGATGCTGTGAAAAAAAGAGTGGCATAGAGCTTCTGCAGGTGTCTGATGGTTTCTCATAGTAGGACTCCGAGGAAGGAAGACGTGGAGATCTCTTAGGTAGAAACACCAGAGAATGTTTAGGAAGAGTGTCTCCACAATTGTGGAGCCCATCTTGGCAAGCCTCTTGGAAGAGGGAGGTTATTTTGCTGAGTCCCTTAATTGCAGTTCTACTTCATTATGGATATTAATGATCCAGCATTTTTAACTGTTAAGAAATGAACTGAGCTGGAATTATGGTTCATAAGCATGATACACTTTTAAATAGATTCAAATGATAATTAGGATATGCATGCACGCTGGGGTCTGAGACAATAGGGGAACCTTTCTGCTTTACTGAAATAGCTTATTTTATCTGAAATTAAAACTGGAGCTTGCCAGGCAGCTTATTTCACTTATTCTCCAGACTGCCTTAGTCACAGCAGTTACACCAGGTGTCGCTGTGTGAACTTCTTCTGAATGAAAGGCTGCCTAGAAAAGGCAAAGGGAAGAAAGGTGAGAATGTTTTAATCTATTGACACTGTTTAATATTAGTAAGTACTCAACATTCTCTCTTCATTTATTTCTTTTTTAGTACCAGCTATTCCTAAGAATATAGAACACATGCATATATGCATTATTGAATGACTCGGTTGTCCAACTAACAGTTTTTTCTCTGACTTTGGGAATTGTTATCCTTTAGGACAGTTAAAAGGAGGTCTGTGTGCACATATGTTCTGGAACCTAGTAGAAAGAGGCATGAGATTTATTTCAAAAATGTTAAAACTTGAATATCTTGTCCTAGGTTGTCTGGTATGATTTGCATAGAATTTCATCCTAAGGGCATTTTTCTTTTTTAGGGAAAAAGAAAGGGAATAATCCTACCAGGTAGTAATGACACACTCTTCAGTCTGTGCAATAATCCTATAATTGGAAGGTATGCTTAGGTCAGACCAGCACCACCCATGCTTTGTAGAAAGGTCATGCAAATTCAGATACAGCACTGCTAAAGACGAAACACAGACAGACCCCCCTCAATATAGAATATATCTTCGCTATCCCTTAAGACTATATAATTTTTCCTCTGCCTGAGAGCCTGGAATTTGTCATTGTGTTAAGTAACTCAGTAGCATTTTCCCTTAAAAATATATGATCCAGAATCAGTTAGAGTCTGGGGAAACTATTCTGTATTTTGTGCGAAGCCTGCAGCATTTTGCGGTGCCCAATAAATATTTTATAATAAGAGCTGCATGCCAACTACATAGTGTGCGTCATAGATAACCTTTATTTTCAGGCAAATTGTGGAAGTACACCTCAGTTTTCTCAAACCTGTGCATTGCCTGATCTTTGTTTCTATAAAAGCTCTGACATCTGGCAGTCTTCAACTTTTGGGGGTGTTAAATTGATGTCCTTTAGAGCTAAAGGCTGTATATGTTTGATGCAAACCTTATAGAATTAGCAGACAGGTATTAGGCTAAGCTTTAATTTAAGAGACACTCCCAGTGGCTTACGTATTATTATAATTATTATTATTATTACTACTACCACTACTATAGCTAACACTTAGCAAGCTTTACTTATTTACTCTCTCAGACACTTTATGTATATTGAATTATTAGTCTCACAGCAAGCATTTGAAGTAGGAACTGGCCCAATTTGCAAGGTGGCAGAGAAGGGATGAGGTTTTTTTTTTTCTATGTCTTGCAGTTGGTAGGTAACAGAGCTGCTGATTTTAATTCAAGTAGTCTGGCTCCAGAGTCTCTTCTTGGTCAAAACTATTGAACTGTTTGATCTGTTTTGTGACACCCCTCTCAGCTCCTATAGGAACTGTCAGGTGCTTTTCAGCTTCTGACATAACTTCATTAGGCTTCAGTTTCCTGACAGTTGAAATGATGGTGAGACTAGAGTACCTCTTAGATCTTCCTGCTCCAGAATTCTATGATTCTATGGCTCACAAGAGCTGGCTTAGAGAGTGCTCCATGGAATATTCGCGATGTGGATAGTAATGTGGACACAGTAGGGAAAGAGGAAGTGTGAAACATATTCTCTTGGGTACCTGGGAGTAGGGTAGGATAGTAAGGACAGAAGTCACAGTCTGACAAGACTGGATTTGAACTTATGCAAATTTAGTTTTTAGTCATAGAGAAATAGCTCAATAGTTCAAAAAAGTAACTAGTGATATGGCTCCAGAATCGCGTTTCTCAAACTTTGGTTCACAGACTACATACTTCAGAATCACTTGGTCCTTGTAAAATGGATCTTTCTGTATTCCTCTCCAGATCTACTAAGCCAAAAACTCTGAAGGAACTTAGGAACTTATGTTGTCACAAGCTTGCCAGGTGATACCTGTGGGTCATTATTCGAGAGCCAATGGGTGAAAACCTGAAGGTCAGTAGTTGGCCATATTAAGTCAAGAACCGTAAAAGATTGTGTTATCAGAGGGGTAAGTATCTCACGAGAAGGGTGAGCTTTGAACTCATGATGAGTTCAAAGAGACAAGCCAGAGGAGAGTTTGGGAAATGGAAGAACGTTCAGAAACCATGACTGTGTGTGGAAGAAATGGGGGAACTGCTGTCACTTTGCCGTGTAGACACAGAAGGAGCTATTTCATTTGACAGATAAAAGCAAATGGAAGATACATTGAAAGAATTAGGGGTGAATGGGTGGTGATAAAATGTAGATCCTAAAAATGAGGATTGAATTAAGGTGGTGGTATAAAGGGACATCACTATAAGAGATGGTTGGTCAAGAAAAGGAAAACTTGTGCTTGTCAGAAAATCTTTTAGAGCAACTTTCTTATAGGAGGTAGATGTCACTTTGGGTTAGATAGGGTAGCTCAAGGTAGGCAGGGACTTGTGTTTGTACCCTCTCCCATGGTACACTTTCATTAGAATTATTGAGGGACAGAAATAAGGGAACTAGTCTCTGTTACCCTGAATACTTGGGTGATGATTAATAGAAACTACCCTCAAAGATTTGAGAGATTTCTGACTTATTCCAATGGCATCTATGTAGGCTAAAAATGGCTCCTCAGAAGATATCTTTGTCCTATTTCTGGGTCCTGTAAATGTTACCTTGTATGATATTTTTTAAAAAAAGCTTTTAAAAAAAATCAATTAAGGATCTGGAGATGGAAGAGTATCCTGGGTTATCAAGGTGGGCCGAATGCAATCTAAGTGTCCAAATAAAAGCAATACCAGGGTGATTTGACAGCGCATACACCTCCCCCCGCCCTGCCACACACACCACACAAAGGAGAGGAGGAGGCACTGTGGTCATGAAGGCAGAGATTGGAGTGATGCAGCCCAGCAAAGGAATTCTGACAGGCCCAGATGCTGCAAGAGGCAAGGAATGGATTCTCCCTAGAGTTTCTGAAAGGAGCTCAGCCTTGCTGACACCTTGATTTTAACTCAGTGAAAATGACTTTAGGCTTCCGACCTTCTGAACTGTGAGAAAATAAATGTGTGTTGTGTTTGTGTTAAGCCACCGATTTTAGAGTGAATTGTTACAGCAGCCATGGGAAGCTAATAGAGTGTCCCAGTTGGGAAGCGGGTAACTGATGTACAGGGAAAAGATTCTTTTTTATGTGCCCCCAGTCTAGCACCACTAAATGGGTTGACAATAACATCCTTGTCAAAGGCACTTTCAGCTGCTCCATTCCTCCATGTCTTCTTGACAGTTTGGAAGGAATTAAAGCACTTTGCTTTCCCCACAGTGAGTAATGGGGCTTGCTGTGCTATTAGAGCAGTGTTTTACTGTACATTTTTTGGGTAAATTGTGGAACTCATTATTGTAATACTTGAACAAATTTAAACACCTAACTCACACTCCTCTTTTATTCCTTTCTCTCTGTGTGACTAACTGGAGATACTGCATAATGAAGCCAAATAAACTCCATGAAGTGTGTAATGCCTACTTAATTCTGTCCCTGTTCTCTAAATCAAGTACTTCTCTTTTCTTTCTGACTGTAGTCAGTCATTGAACACATACAATAATACCCATTTGTCCACAGTTAGTTACCTGGAGTGAATAGGGATGCAGCTCAAGTCCATTTAGATTGCTAGAGCACTTAGTGATTAATGGAAACAATCTTTCTATCAATGTAAAGATAAGAGATAGAATTTATAATGCCCTTTGATTTCAGTGATGGATCTCTGCCTTGTTGAAGAGTCTACTCTAAGAAGGAAACCAGGAAACACAAAAGCAATTATAGAGATATATGTATACATGTACACACGCACACACACAAACAAAAACAAAAACAAACTGGTAAAAATAATACTTAAGTTTTTCTCCCTTAGATGGCAATAAGTAGTGAATTCATTGTCTTTTTCAGATAAGGATGATTTCGATGAAATTTCAGCTAGTTTAAACAGCACAAATTAGCTCACATTTAAAAATACTATCAAATCTGACTTTCTTCGTACCTCTAGTAGTACAGGTGTTACTATATTGCAGTATGTGAAGTATAAAACACATTGTATAGCATTTTCTTTAGTGAATATCAAAATTAAAGGAGAAAAAATAAATAACAGTAAAAATAAAGCAGAACAGTATTTAGTTGTTTCATACTAAATGCAATGAAAATAAAGTTAATTGTTTCTTAGAAAATAATAGCTCTATTCTCCCAAAAAGTGATTGTAATTAACTTGAGATATTTTCAAGGTTCTCTTTTACCTTGATTCTTTCTCTTAGGATGCTATTTTGTGATATACCTTGACTCAGCTCAAATTAGACTGTGTCTTGACTATATTTTATGCAAACCTCTTCTTACAAACCACCCATTTGATTTTAATGGTTGGGAAGGCTAGAATTATGAGTTAGGGCGAAGCTGACTGAGTATTCATGCATTCAGCCCTGAACCCTTTTAAATTTACTCATCACTATTCAGGAAGCATAATTCATGTCTCCCTCAAGAAAGCAATTTCTAGGATAAATTTTTCCAAAAATGGGTGGGGGGAGCAGGGAGAGAAACCTGAAATGAATGTATGTCTCAGGACTTCATATACTTAAATCACCAAGGCTCCATCTTTTTCTGATTACTTTTGTATTCCCAAAGCTAAAGTAACTCACCAAGTAAAAATGGTCTTTAAGCTTTCTCAGTCTGATTCAGATAGCTCTTTCTCTTTTGAATCTCTTAAGTGGTTTTCTGCAGATTTGCCTTGTAAACGTCTGACTTTTCCTCCCCTCCAGTTCCATTCTGAGTGGAACTGTGCACTGTATTGACTGCTGTGATTGGACCCCTGTAGAACTCGTAGCTCTTTGATTATGATTTCAGCCTTTCAAACCAGAAATGCTCATTTCTTCTGCACACACTATAGTACTCTAAGGAAAAAGCAGCTGGGTTAGTGTCTGCTCTTCCTATGGTAGATTGAAGTTAACATTAGCAAACCCAGATAGGCAACCACTAATTATAAGGTGCTATAAATGAAAGACCTTTCCAAGAAGAGGAAGACTCCAGAGGGCCCCTTCTAGCAGATTTGTACCTCATGAAATAAAGAATTGCTATGTGATCGGAGTACATGCCTTACATAAAAAAGTCTGCCAGGTCTTAACATTTGTAGGGCCAAGAACATGAAGATAGGAGGTCCTCAGTCACCTCTGTTCTCTTCCTGCTCTTGTATCTCCCAAACCTTGAGGGGTTTGCATGAATGCAGGTGGACAACCCAGCCTACAATGTCAAGCTCCCTTTACTGCTCTTTAATGACTCCTCAGCCTGCTCAGTGTATCCAGAAGTGTAGACAAAAGAAAAGGTCCTTCCAAGCCTGGCAGGCAAGTGAAGGTCTTTTTGGTGGAAAATTTCAGGCTACCAGGAATGTACAGTATGATTGGGACAGGGGAATGGACCCAGGCTCTAGGTGGCTGTACTTTTGAACCCACGGGACATTTCTCTTATTAGGTGGTAGAGCAGATCAGGGACCCCTGACCATCTATGGCTGGTGCAGGCCTCTGGGTTGCACGGTGACAGTACTAGAAAGATTTTCTTTTCTGAGTTAAGTTAGAGATGTATTTCCCTTGTACTCAGAACTCTTATATCCTGCTTTCTCCTCTTCTTTCCTTTCTCTCTTCTGTCTTCTTACTTCTGTCATTCTCTCCTACTCACTGTTTCTCTTTGTCATCTTTTCTTCAATTCCCCTTTTCTTCACTGCAGGAATGTTTAACAGTATATTCTAGAATCCTGCAATTTGGAGGTGTGCAGATGGATTTGTTTGAGTTCATGCTCACTAATGTGCAACTCTAGACTTGCTGCATTCGGTCAGCAGCCCAGGTGAGTCATGGAACAGAAGGAAGTCAGCTGGTGTAGTTTGGAGGTATTTTTCTAATACGCCCATAAGACATTCCTTTTTGTCTTTAGTTTCCAAATTGGATGAACCTAGATTCTCCCCTCTGCCATGTTGCCCTTTGTTACTAATAAACTTCCCCTTTTATTGGTTCCATCTCTAATGGCACCAGAATCTGCTTGAATGTACACTGTGTGTGCACATTTTACGGGGGATAGATTTAAAATGTATGCTGGTAGAAATGTAAAGCCTTTCACTTTATTTAGATGATAAAAGTCAAAGGGAAGGCACATTTTCTGTATCATGAAGTAAAAGATATAACTGGTAAACATTATCAGTGTCATATTAAGCCATGAGGTGGCATATGGCCAGGACATAGTAGGGGAAACAAAAAGAAAGAACAAAAACAAAACAAAAAAAGCAGAGACTGCATATTTTGGAAGTTATTTTTTCATTGAGAATATATTATAAAAGTATTATAAAGAAACATTGTAACTTTTAGGCACGATGTTATTCAAGCTCTATAGGTAACTATGTGAGATGATGGATGTGTTAATTAGCCCGATTGTGGCCATTATTTTATAATATGTATGTACATCAAATGATTATGTATGTACAACTTTTATTTATAGATTCTACCTCAATGAAATATGTGGAAAAAATATTAAGATGTAGGAGAAATGTTTATAATATAATGGTGAAAATGAGCAGGATAGACATATATAAAACAATCCTATTTGTAGAAGAAATCTCTGTATTACTTGTGTAAGTAAAAACATCAAAATATGAATAAAAATTATTCTGAGTGAAAATAGTAAGCAAATAGGATGTTGTTATATTCCCAGTGTTGAGCCTTGACAATGACCATGGGTGCAGGGCTAGTGAGTAAAGACATAGCTGCCAGCTAACTACCTGCACGATCTATTACGAAGACATCGCGATGTGATCAAACGCAGAGAGAAATAAAGTGTTCACTGTTTTACTTAGATCTAAGTGCTTTAACGATTTACATCTTTAAGGCCAGGACTGATATTGTGTTCAATAAAGGCTCAAGGCCCAGGACTGTATTGATTCTATGATTTCAGTCAGGTCCATACCAAAAGTTTTGGGTTTACTTTCATCTTTAAATGGAGGGATTTGATTGAGATGATGGTTCCAACAGTGTTCAGCTCTGAAATTCTGTGTCAAGGATTTTATCAGAGGGCTGAGTTTCCCTTAGCTAACTGTCTGAGTCTTTAGGATCCTTTGTTATATCATAAGACAGAGCCTAGGTTAAGGGGAGGAAGGAGTTTGAGCTCAGTGGTTAGTGGCATAATGAAAATCCAGGTTGGGGATCATTCGGGGTGCTGTGTGTGAGAGCACTTCTAAAAGGGACATGCTCTGGGTTGTCCACCTCTCTCCCCACCCCCACGTGCTTCTATTATATTGTGATATTTTCCCTTCCCCAGAGGGAGAACAGAGCAATTAGGGATTGCTGTTTGCTTTGGAAAGCGAACTACACGGATCCTGGTAGGAAGTGCATGAAAGATATTTAGGAAGGGAAAAATAGAAAAGAGCTTCAAGGACAAGGTGGTGGTCCTTGACACTCACCGAGAAGAGCTCTTCAGCTTCACATATGACGGCAGTGCTGCACTGGGTGAGCGTTAAGAGTCTTTTGAAAAGGACAATTTCCCTCAAAATGTGTGGCAATAAATTTCTCAATAACCTTGAACTTTTGGCACCAGGTGGCCTTCTCAGAATTTCAATTTATTTTTAGAGACACTTCTTGATGAAGACCCTATTCTCTCTCCTTCATTGTTTATAAAGGGTTGTTCAAATATCCGAATGTGCAGTGAGTGACCAGGCATCCGAATGAGCAATCCTCGCAATAAGTTTTAAACAAACTTTGCTGATGGGACGCGTCACACATTTCAAAAAGAAAAAGAGTGTCCTTGGTTTGGAGGCAATGGGATGGGGTGAGAGTGGATTGCTTCTATTTGGTAAAGTGGCGGAGAGGGGCCAGTGGGTGGCTGCAAGTCTCCATAGCCAGTCAGGGATGAGAGAAAACTTTTCAAGACTTTCATTTATCTTGTTTTGCGGTCTTCGAGTTCTTGGAGAGTTCAGGTATAATCACAGCCTTCTGTTGCAGCAGGAAGCACCATCTGCTGAAGCATCCTGTAAGCAATATAACATCTCTCCAGAGAGAGTTTAGCATTCAGTTCACAAAGAAGGATGGCCGGGACTTGTAAACAAAAGGAAACAACCGAAGCAGTGAAGAATAGGCTGTGCTCTAAACATTCAATATGTTTCTTTATAGCTGAGAAACCCTGTAAGGCTGCAAAAGCCTGGTAGAATTCTCTGATGTATTAATTGTTTTGTTTTGTCTGGTTTTTGTTTGTTTGTTTTTTTAAACTTCGGTCTTGAAACTGACTCTTCTCACATCCTACTCATGGGCTTGAATTTGTTGTAAGTTTTGTTTTTGTTTTCTTTCAAGATAAGCCATTTTTAATGGTTCTGAATGGTTATTGATACAAACCTTTTAACAAAATAGTCATTAAAACAGTTTACAAGTGCTGTGCTTTGTACAGAGCTATGTGATTGGGGAAAACCTGCTATCACATCAAAGGCTGGGAGTTCTGTAATATGAAATAGGGTCTCAGCAGAACTTTCCTATTTAAAATTTTTTCTGTTTTATTATAAGGGAAACAGCAGACAGTCTGCAGGTGCATGCAGGTCCCTAACACTATGAACTAATCTGTGCCCACACACATCCCTAGATACATTTTTTGAGATCACTGTATTGTACCCTAAAAGAAAGTCTGAAACTAATATGTGTCATTTAAGATAAAATATTTAAGAAAAGTGGTCTCGGTTTTCTTTGTCCAATTTGCGTTGGATAAAAGACACAGTGAGGGGAAATTGCTAATAGTGTAGAGAGAAAAGACAACGTTTTGGTTTAGCTCATTCTTTAAGCAGAGTAGGCACTCAAACTTTAAATGTGGATAAAAGAGTTGGGGCCAAATCTGTATTAATAAAAGCCCTCCAACACTCAGCTTTTTATTGCATTAGCTACGCAGACCTGAAATATTTTGATCTTTAATTATATGTTTTCCACATATTGTCAACATTTTACTTTATATAGTCCAGAAAATTTTATAGTGCCGTGGGCTGTGATTTTGAAATGTAACCTCAGAGCCTAGACTGTAAATGTCTTGTTCTAATTATAGGGGGAAAAGTCCACTTAAATGTTTCCCCCCTCAAAAAACTAAAGTATAATTTTTTGCTGTATCATTATATAAATTAATGAAACTGTTAGATTGTGTATACACATGCATGCTCTACACCTCAATAATTGCTGTATCTGATGGTCTTTATTACCTTGTAGAAATTATATTGTCATAATTAAAACAAGTTTCATTATTTTCCACTTCTACTCCCATATAATAGATCACTACCATTTTTGTGGTGGGCCATTAGGCAACACAGATTGGATTGTTTTCCTTTAGATTTGTTGGTTTACTGCTTTTCAAAGAATTAATCATCTGTCTTATAGCTTCCCTTGTAACTGTGCTGGCTCCCCCATGGTGGGAACTCTCTACTTTATAGAATCACAGACTGTCTGGAGAGGACCCCAGATAACATTTAGAGAGATTCCCTCTTGATTTGTATAAAGGAAACTGCAATATTGTTTATGGGGTCTGAGGAGGTGTCCTACCGGTTCTTTTGGTTGCCTTGCAGAGCATTGGAAATGATGTGCATCTTTCCACAACCTTGTAAAGTAGGGGTTTCCGGTGTCCAGCTTCCATCTGGTTGCAAAACAATTAGCAACATTGCTTTCCATCCTGCCTGCTTCCTGCATTTGCTGCTTGTCTGCCCTCTGTACATATATGATTTTAAAACCTCTGTTTGTATTTATTATACAACTGCATATAGACATCCCTTGGTTCCTAATAACACTATGAACTAATCTGTGCCCACACACATCCCTAGATACATTTATACATGATTTCGTGATGTGAGCATACATCGTTATTTACATTCAGCAAATTGTTCTTCACAGTTGACACATTTATAATGGATCTTTAATAAAAATTAAATTCCCATTTCAGGAATTTTGAAAATATCACATATAAAAGAAAATACTATAATCATTTGAATAATTTTGAGAGAAAAAAGGTCCAGAACAGCATTCACTCATTTCTTTAACCACTCATTGAACAACATCTTGTGTGTGTTTGCTGAACTTCTATTACATGTCATGTATTGAGTTCTGGCACTGTAATGACCCTACAGGAAATTATTGATTTTATATCACTTTTTAATTTCTGTTGGCTAGAGCGATGGGTGATAACACTGACACAGTGTGGCCAAGGGCATAGTCTTTAATTTAGCCCGTGATGGGCTAGTTTTTATTTCCTGATTCTCTTGTCTAATGTTGTTTCTTAAGAGAGAGTCTTGAAGGGAGTTAGTTTCTATGCACACATAGTTCAATAAATGCTCCTTAGTAGTTGCTGCGTTTATTATCTCTGGGACATACTCTCTCTGAATCTTGTTTTGCTTTAGGGTATTCCTGCCATACTTAGGTTCTGAGAGTCCTGACTGTGGTAATGGGAGGGTCCTTTGTTACCCTCTTGTTCAGGAGAGTTATTTTCTACCTACAGCCTGACTTGCAGAAGGAACCCCACTTGGTGGTGCTCTGACACCTTTTGTGAAAGACTTACATGTTCTCCCTTTAGAAAGCACTACTGGTGTGGTAGGATAGTGGTTCCCCAAAGATGTCCACATCATATTAACCTCCAAATCCTCTGAATATGTTAGCTAGCATTTTTCCCTTTGATGTGTGTTTCTCACCTGATTACGAAATGAGAATGGCAATCCCAAAGATTTCTCTGAATAAAGCTGAACCATCAAGGATCACAGACCTCCAAGGGATGTTTGTGAGAAATGCAGAGACACAACCTCATCCCTGAGTCTATCCATCCATGTTTTCTATACTCCAAATTTCTGACAAACATTTTTTCTATTATGTGAATTTATGAGACTGGCTTATATCCAGTTCTTCTGAGTCTTAGCTCTTCTTATTACATCATGCTGGGTTTCTAAGTGGGCTGTCTCTGCCCAGGAATAGGTGTCTATGATAAGAAGTGTCTTTAAATATTGCTCTACTAAATGAGCAAAGAACAACAGCTTTAGGCTTTAGTATCCTTCCATGTGAGTGCTTCTGTTATTAAAGGTAATTAGTTTTGGAGGTATCTTCTCTGTCCCTTTAATTTGTAGGGACCCCTAGAAAGAAACAGCATGGCCTCTATTTTATAGGGAATGATTTCTCACTGCTTGTTAAAGCACAAAAAAGAGTCTAAGGGCCCCAGGATAAAACTGCCATCAGATGAGCACACCCTTGTGACTCAGGCAGCTAAGATGCTGTATGTGAACATCAAGATCAGGTTCGAGACCCAGGCTAGGTGGAAAAACCAAAATGAACAACTAACTATTAAATAAAGATATGTGTTATTCTTTCCTTCCTCCCTCCCTCCTTCCATTTTTCTTCCTTTCCTTTGTTACTAAAAATTGCTATCATAGTCATTTCCCATTTTTGTTCATCCTGTATTATTCATTCCTTTTTGAAATGTAAATAGAGAGACTGATGTACATAATAAAACTGAGCTAGTGATTCTGGCTTGCAGGTTTAGGTTATAAGGAAATGTCTTCCTGTATTTTTTTGAAAGAATTCCTCTGACTTCTCTGAAAATCTTTATGAAAATATTAATAGTTGTGATCCCAAATCCTAGCATTTCCTCTTGCAGTATTCTTGAATTTACGGACATTCAATTGCAAGAATATTAGGTGAATTTCTCATATACCTCAAATGGTCAGTTATTAGTCTCTGTCCCTAGCTCCTGAAACTCTAATTTCTTTAAGTAATAAGAACATTAGGAGCGCTTTTTTGTTTTATGGAGGTAAATTCTAAGCTGGCTCCTGGGGTTCCTTGATGATGGCTGGTTATCAGAAAGACCAAATCATGATTAGAAATGTGGAATTTTCAGCCTTGCCATCATCTTTCAGAGAAAGGAGTGGGACTGGAAATGGAATTAATAATTTCTCATGTCTGTGTGAGGAAGTATCCATAAAATCTCAATAACAGGAAGTTCCAAGAGCTTCCAGGTTGGTGGACACATCCACAAATGGAGAAAGGGAGATGCACCCCAATCCACAGGGATGGAAGCTGCTGCTGCTGCATTTAAGACTCCTCCAGACCTTGCCTTAAGTATCTTTTCATAGGAGTGTTTCTATCTTTTTTTTTTTTTTTTTTTTTTAAAGAAAAGATGAGGGCAGGAAACAATGTGAGCAGCCTGGCAGGCAGCCAGAGAGGAGGAAGTATTTTATTTACTTCAGTTAGTTCATCTTCCTTATTTCCCCAGTTCCAGGGTCATGAACCTGGGTCCTTAGGATGTATGTGGACTGCGCTGGGTGGAGGCGGTAGATTTATCCACTAGGCTCACCCTGTTTATTTTCTTTTTGTTTTATCTCCTTTAATAAACAGGTAAACAGTAAATATCTCTCTGAGTTCTGTGAGCCACTTCAGCTAGTCGGTTGAACCCAAAGAAGAGTTTATTGGAATTTCTGATCTATAGTTGGTAGGTAAGGTGGTAACCTGGCCTTGTGATTGCTATCTGAAGTCTATGTGTGTGTGTGTGTGTGTGTGTGTGTGTGTGTGTGTGTGTGTGTGTGTGTATGTATCTGTGTGTGTACCCCTCAAAGAAAGGGTGTCCTATCCAGGGATGGTTCCTACCTTGAACCATGAGTGGCTGGGATAGGCTACTGATGACCTGAATAAGTGGGTTGGAAATGAATGAATGAATATGAATGGTTATTTAATGTTAAAAGTGTTTGATGTCTTTATTTAGAAGTTTAGTGATAATCTTATGACCAGAAATAGGTCATCAAAACTCAACTCTTGCTTGTATCAATTAGCCAATGGTAATATCAGCTTTATTATATCATGTTTTGCTCCAAGTTGCAGTTTCCAAGACCCTATGGACGACGTTAAGTGAGGACTAACTACGCTGTTTTGGAGTTTATAAACATTTTCCCCACTCAAAATTTTTAGTATTCTATTTACCATGTAAGGTTTGCTAAAAATTCCTACATCCCACAGTAACTTTGGGGTGCAGGAATGATCTTCACCCCATGTATGCACAGTTCAGGCTCAGTGAAGTTTGGAGAGTTATTGAGGGACACATGAGTTATAGGCAACTTGTCTGGGTTTCAAAACCAGGTCTCCTGTTTGCTAACCTAATTTTTCTCTTTTCATTCCTAGGGAAAACCTGCTCTGGTCCCCAGTTCTCTGCAGGCAGAAGAAACCAGTGTGGTGTGTTCTCACTCTCTCTCTTGGACCCAACCAGCACCAAGCATATCTTTGAATAGATTTGAATGTTCTGGTGACCCTAGAGGCCAAGAGCTCATTTTCAGATTTCCTTTTGCAATAGATGACTTGTGGTTGAAGTGAAACTATAGCCTTGTTCAAGAGTCGGTCTGTGTACTCAGGGTAAGCCTGACATTTATTAATCTCAAAAGCAGCATGCATGCATTTTGATATTCATCTACTACTATTCTTGTTGAGGGGTTAGTTGTGGATTTCTGAAGATGGTAATCAAAAGTTATTTGTGGCATTTGAAACTTGACCATACCAATCTTGTTTAGCTAGGCACATATATCCATACCATATCCTTACATTGCTAGTCAGGCCCTGCCTGTACTAGATACAGGAAATAAAACAATGATAAAGACAGGCCTTGCTTTCAAGTAGCTCATAATCTTTCATTGGAATCCTATAGCCCTAATGACATAGAAATATTACTGAGATTATAACTAAACAGGTAAAATCCATGTCTAAGTTTCTTATCATGGTCATAAGCTTTCTTGGATAGTCTCTATTTACCTCTCCAGCTCTTCTCTCTATTCTTTTCCCTCTTGTTACGTGTCCTCGAAGATGACATTGACTGGATAAGTGGGCTCACTTCCTTCAGGCTTCTGGTTGGTTTGCCCTTTAAGAGAAAATTATTAAATTATTTGTTCCTTTGAACTTCTCCTTGCTGGGTTCTTTCTCACTGTTGGTACCTAAGCTCATTCTGGAGAATCCAGCTATAGTTACTACCTTTTCTTTAGGTTTCTGAGCCCCTTCATCCTCAGTCTCCTTCAGGTTGATAAGGACTCCCTACTTCATTGAATATTTCACTACCCGTTGTTAATTTCCCTTCATTTCACATGTACCTTTATACATTTCCCATCATTAAACTTTTCTCAGTGATCTCATTTAAACTTGCCATCTGGCTCTGGAAGAACTATGGGTCATCTAAGGCTCTCCATAATCTGACTCTAAACTCTCGATGAAGTCACATTGGTCAATACATCTCCCAATCTTTTCTCTCTCCTCAAAGTACCTCATGATGGAGTCAAATTCTAGAAGGACCCACTCAGCAACAAATGATACCCTGTTCGAGATAATTCACTACTGTCAGGACCCCCACAAGAGCAAGTATTAGGCCCGGGATCAAAGTTCAGATATCAGGGCAGTGGCTTGTCCCTGGAGTCACCGGGCTGAGCAAAGGAATGCTATCTTCCAGATCGATAAGGAAGGCCCATGGACAAGTCTGATATGCAGGATGTGTCCCACGTGTAGGACGTGATCAGGACAGGACCCTCTGCACAAAGGAACAAAGGAATGGCAATGGTTGAAGAAGTCCACCCATAACTTCAAAGGACAATCTCACCTTGCCCAATCAGGAACTGAAACCTGGCCTGATCACCCTCTCACCATCCTCCTTCTTCACCATGTGGGTTTTTCATTAAAAACCCAAGCCTCCAGCAAGGCAGACTGGGTCTGGACCTCCCTTGGTTGGCCCTATTCCTTACCCTCTAATTAAATCTCTGCTTGCTCACTTGCCTAACTCTGTCGTGGGTTCTTTGAGTGACCTGAAAAACCCACAACTACGACACTCCACAGATAAGATTAAACCTGCCTTCCTCTCTGTATCTGATGTCAAAGTTGAAGTATTGCTCATTTCATTCAACCTCTCTCCTCTGGTTTGCATGCCTGTCTTCTTTACTAAGCTGCTTATGTTCTGAGAGTGAGACCACCATCTTTCTCAGATCTGGAACTCAATTCAGAAGGCAGGGAAGTTGTGACTATGCTTGAGTTGAGCGGAATTGCTTGTAGGATCATCACAGAATCATTTAGTAACTAATAACATGATTTGGGAATACTATAGATTATTTGCTTTCCTTTTTCTCACCCACTCCTTTGTGGGAAATAGAAGATTGGGGAAGGGAATTTGCTGTTAATCAGTTGTGTTTCTCATTAACTATTTTGATAAAAGCATACATTGAGAAGGCTAAAACTTTTCAAGGAAAACGATGTTTTTGGACTTGAAATAGAAAATGATGGACTCTTTCTTTCATCTACAATGATTTTCAAATACTGTCTCCTGTGTGAACTCTATAAAAGTATTTGCTTTGTGAGGATAAATTTGACTTAAATTGATGAAAATGAAAAAAAATCCAAATGGAACTCTACTTAGAGAGTACTTCCTTTTGATCAGCATGATCCAGTTTCCAGAGAAGACCTCCGGTACAAGAGATGAGGGTGTTGTGTAGGACAGGTTGACTTGTGTTGACTGTTAGGCCAATACAACTTGGTTTGGTTCTGGTATGTTACTTTTCTTTCTTTCTTCCTTCCTTTCTTTTTTTTTCCTTTTTTAGCAGGCAGATGTCCCTAGATGCCCTGCTTTAAGTTAACCCATTTCCTAGTAAAGTTTTAGTAGTTAGATCTGATCTTTCCTTCCACTTCAAAGTTTTGCATAGTGGTTAACATTTAACTGTTTCATTGCCGGCACAGATTCCTAAAATTTGAATTAGGGAGCAGATGTTTGCCCCTAGAGCTTCTGGACCCGAAGGCTGTGTTGTGAGCTTTCTTTATTACTTGATCAGCACTGTCACTAATGCAAATCTATTCCTCCACATGAGGAGCGACATTAATTTTATGTTGTTTACGTACTTTTGCCATAAGGTTAAGCAATTCCTACTATTAAGCTTGATGAAATTGCATTACCTTAATGAAATGCACTTTACTGATAAAGAAGAATGTCACTTTCACAAGTGGAAGCACTGTTAGCAAATTTTTACGAGAGAATTCCCAAAATCATATCTTAATTGCTTGGACAGCTGTGTAGTTTACATAACGAGCAAACAATGCCAAGGTTTTTTATTTCCTTTGTCAGCTGTACTGGATGTTAGTATGCATGGTGGACCTTTTTTGGGTCTTTTATTACTTGATTGCAAATCATTCTTCATTGTTGCCCAAATTTATGGAAGGACATTGCTCCCTGAGGTGCCATTTCCTTTCAGGTCTGTAACTGAACATGACTGATGGCACCAGAGTAACAGTTGCTTATTACTGCGTTCACTGAGCTGTGATTGCTCCAATACTTTATGTTGGCAGATGTGTTTCCCTAGGAACAGCATCTCTGAGACAGAGGTCATTGATCAAACCCCCTCTGGCTGTTCCATTATGTGCAAATTATTGCTAAAAGCAGAGAGGCTGCAAGGGAGGTGGTGTGTACTCAATGCAGATACTGGGGAGAGAAGTCCAAGAAAAAAAAATGGAAAGAAAAAAAAGCAAGTGTAATGAGGCAGAAAAAAATTCCACCCAAACTAGAACAATGTTTTTATAATGTGAATTAATAGGGAAAATGGGAAAATTAAGTGCATTTGAGAGACACACAATGGGAAACAAGTTAGATTTTTATTGTTCTAGGGTAATCTCTAAAACTGGGCTTGCTGACCACCTCCTTGGTGGTTGTCCTAAGCTAAGAAGGAGACTGTGTGTGGGCCAGACCCAGAGAGATGTTGTTCTCAGAGGATGGGATGAAGGCAGTGAAGTGACTGATACACAACGCTCTCTTCTGTTCATTTCTGGCTAGATGTTTAGGAAATTCTGGAGACAAACGGGGACTTAGGCAGAGGTCTCACCTGCTTGCTAGTTGCCCAGCAGGAATGGAAGTGCTTTAGGATTGGCTGAGGAAGAAGGGAGCACTTCTGTCTAACTGTCCTTTGCCCAGACTGGATATAGAGAACTTCCTTGCTGCTGCTGTGGCTTTTCTCAGCAGATTTCCATTCCAGGAAAAATGGATGGTCCCCATGTGGGTGTCTGTCCTTTGATAGCTGCAGAGCCACTTTGAGATGACTCAGGTACAAGAGCATGTGGCCTACATGCTCAGCAAGACTCCTGAGGGGCCAGGCCTTCCCAGCTTCAGACCACCATCCTATTTCTCATGCTGACTTGTTTTTTAGTGTTGCCAAGACTTACCAATTTTTATTCTATTGTTTCTTTTGCTTATATTGCTACATGCATTTTAGGATATTGGATATTGGAATTGTACCTCAGTCTCTGCGGGATTTCCCACTACATCCTCCATCTCCACCTTGCTCTCTCCTTCTCTTCCTCTCCCTTCCATCCTCCGGTAGCTACGGTCTTGTATCCTATGAACTTTTGCAGGGATTTGTCCATTTTTTTTTTTTTTTTTTATAGTCCACCTATGAGCAAAACTCTCTTGTACTTCTCTTTTTCTTTCTGAATCACTTTGCTTAACATGATTCCCTCCAGTTCCATTCAGATTGCTTTTCAGCTGCATAGTATTCCAATGAGCATATGTAAGACAGCTTCTGTATCCAGTCATCTGTTGAAGGGCATTTAGTTTGCTTCCATAGGACTCATCATTTTCATATTGTGAATCAGTTCCCCTTATCTGTGAAAGCTTTCTTTATGATGAGTCAGATTTTCCCCACTTCTTTGTCAGGAACTGTACATGCTAATTCCCTGAACATTGGCATAGTCTTGAGAGTGTTTTGAGGGTACCTTTATACATTGTATTTATGCCCAGGATAACTTGATGTAACACACAATAACCTCTGAGGAAAGATGAATGAGAGAATAGAAGCTCCATTACTTGCAGATATGATGGCAGCAGAAAGCTAAGTAAGGCTTCAGGTTCTTAATTCTTGGGGACAACTGTTCCCTGTTGGTAGCAGGCACATAGGATGACCTTCTTCTCTGGTGATCAGATCAGAGTGAAAAAATTACCTGTTAATGAATGCTTTTCATAAAGAGGGAAGAACATGACTCTTGGATATATGTAGATGAGGGAACTGATAAGATCTTGGGCAAATTCAAAGGAGAACCCCCCAAAAGAAGCATTTATGGATCAAGACTCTTAAAATAAATTTCCAAATGAATTCAAAACTGACTTGGCAAGTCCTTTCATTTGCATTTCTATGGAAAATAATTTTTTTGAATTGTTATTAGCTTGTAAAAGTAAAACATAATATCTACAAAGTTATGAGGAAGTTAGATGAATAATAGCCATACTAATAAATACCATTTATTGATTTTTTAAAAAAAACAAATTAAGTTTCTTTTGTAGTATAATGGTTCGAATGCTTTTTAGGAATACAGTGTTGACTTCTTGAGAAATATGTTTGTCTTTCTCCTTCATCCCCATCTATAGATAGGACAACAGATGATTAAAGAAAAAATAGTTTTCTAGAGTAACAGATATTTAAGTAGGTAATTTTAAGTGATAAAGTTAACATTACTACAAAGGGTGTATAAAGAAAGGGGGAAAATGTTTTTTCAGTTTTAATTCATCTCAGTATTTTTCTTCAAGCTTTTTCAAATGATTAAAGCTTAAGGAGAAGTAGAATTGATGGCTGGAGAACAGGCCAGGGCCATACTGAAGAAGTCCTTGAAGCTAGAAAGGAGATTTTGTAGTTAATTAGGTTGACAATGGGACACCACTCACTGTTTTGAGCAGGGGAGGTGGCATTGTTAGAGGTATGCTCTAAAAAGATTAGTCCAACAGAAGTATCTGTAATGACGTCCAAAAGAAAGATGAGAGAGGAAGCAATTTATCTCTTCCAATAGTTACAATGAGGTAGTAAGAATTTGAAGGATAATGTAAAGTGAGTGATCATAAGTATTACTTCAGATAAAGCTTTAGAATTTGGAAGATATTGGTTGTTTGAGGTAGCTGATGTGGAAGCAAAGGGTGAGGTTCAGCTTGACAACTATTTTTTGATTTTGTATCCTATGACTTAAAAAATAATAAAAATATTCACGAAAGGTAAAATTTTGGAAAAGTAATAGATGGGAGAAAGAAGAAGTGTTGAACTTTGTAACCGCTGATTTTGAGATGCTCACGTGAAGGTCTCTAGGAGGCTACTGGAAATGTTAGAAGTGATTCACTCACTAAAGACAAAAGGCATAAAGAGACGTAAGGCTAATTCTTTGAGCACAGGTGTGCAGGTGCCTGCACCTGGAGAAGCAGGAGGAGAAAGCAGAGCTACAAATGGGGCAGAACTTTCATCAGAGCAGTCAGAGTTGAGCCAATTTCGGTGGAGATGGGAGAAGTTCAGAGTCTAGGGTTACAGTGTCGAACAATACAGAGAAGGATGAAGGTAGAAACTGAGACATGGGCCCTGAGAAAGGAAGACGAGTGCTAAATTCAAAGTGTTAGAAAGCAGGCAGGGAGCCAGAGGGAGGAGTAAAGTTAGAATTTTTGTTCAATAAATTGTTGTTGAATGAAAGGGTAAAAATGAAGAGAAGAGAGACATGGAAAGGTAAACTGAATCTAGCTTGAGTGGAGGGAAATCTTTTAGGACATGGGAAAATAAAGCATGAGGTTAAACTTAGTTAAAAGTGTGGGAAGAAGAGATTGAAAATGAGAAAAGAGGAAACTCTGGAGAAAAACTGGAGGAGATGGAATTAAGTGGTAAAATAAATCATTTTTTGAGTTATGAGACCATTTTTAAATTTCATTTCTTAAATACTTTTATTGAAGAACACTGATTTATAACATTATACAGGTTTAAAGTGCACATTATCCTAAGCCTATATCTGCATTTATTTCATTAAGTGGAAGGGAGTTAAAAAAGCACCTATACTATTGAACTGATTTTGGTCAGAGTAAAATTGGGAGGTCCCAGTGGGGGTTAGGAGAATACAGAAGATTAGAAACCCCTGCTAAAGGAGTCTGAGAAAGGTTCAATAGGGGTATAAGCATCCCCAGGCAGCAAAAAGAGCTCACTTCAGTTTAATAAAGTTGCATGTGTAGAAGTTCATTTCAAGAAATGCTTGGTACCTGGGACATATTATGAGGGAAAGCAAAAAGGCTGGAATGTCTGTGAAGGTAAAATGATCACAGTTGGAGAATGAGGGACTATTCTATGGTTGTGATCGTCCAGGCCATTGTGTTCAGGCCAGTTAGAAAGTCAGGTGAGTTCAAAAGAGGACCTTGGTACATAGAAGAGATGTGGCAGAGTTCAAGGATCTAGGGATTTTAATGATCCTAAAAATCAGAGTCATTGGCAATGTGGACAATAGACAGGTGGAAAGAAATGAGCTATGATCAGAGAAAAAGAAGCAGAGATCTTGGAAGGCAGCAATGCCCTAAGATTATGGTGAGTAAAATCTGACCTTGTAAGCAGGTGGCTAGTTAAAGTGGAGTGTGGACCAGTGCCAGGAGAGCTGAGATGAGCGAGGACATTTGAGGTCTTTGTCTTCCAAGATCCACCGTGACACACAAGGGCATGACTAAATCCGAGGCTGGAATTTGACACGGATGCTTGGAAAGAAAAAAGCTGGCTAACGGGGTGGAGGAAAAGAGATTGTTGACTGGAGTTTTCATATATTGCATTTATGACAAGAATGGAGATAAAGTTGAAAAGATTTTGAAGACCAAGGACAAATCTTTATAAGAACAAACAAAGGAAAAAAACCTAAGTGGATGAATATAAATTTAAAAGTTAATAGTATAAATAGTATTTCTGTTAAAGTTAAGACTGAATTTAATCTAAGAATATTAGAGAAATGGGACAGTCTTTTTTAAAAATAGAGGATGTGTGTGTGTGTGTGTGTGTGTGTGTGTGTGTGTGTGTGTATGTTTGTCTATGGACATGTTTGTTTTAAAGCAAAGATATAGATGCAGGAGGTTGGCGTGGTAAGGAGTAAAGTTCTGTTATGAGACCACAACCAGATCTTTTCCCCTCATTTTCTTGCTAGTCTTGGGCCATTTCACTGCTAATCTACACATCCATCAAACAAACAGGAAGGGGAAATGGAGAGTTGAATTACAAATCTGTCAATTTTGTTATTCTTGGCAGGTCAGGTTCAAGTTTTGGTGGGGGCAGAGTTTGAAACAAATGACAAAAATTAGATTTCCTGATTGTGGGAACATTGTTCTGGATAATGAGTCAACTGCTGGTAATGCCACACAGAGGCCAGATTTATGACTTCCTTGGGTGTTCTATGGAAGTGGAATACATTTTTTCAGTGAAATTTAGTCAACAAAGTTGTTTTTCCTTAAGATTTTTTTATGCTTTTTATATCATCAGGTAGAAAGAAACAACAGAAATCCATAGAGCACCTGGGGAAATAAAGTATAGTGGGTATGGATTTCATAGGCCATAGACTCAGAAGTGTAAAATGAAACTTAGCTTCAATTTCACACCTTTTTGGGGTTTAAAAAACCTCAAACTTAGTTTTCCTGATTCAAGATAAACTGAGTTAATTTTATTTTTCAGACATTTCAAGATAGAGTCAAAACTCATGTTTTTACCCTCCTAATCCTCTCCCATGTGGCAGCTTAGTTCTCAGGGTTTTGGGGCATCACA